>PVJC01015788.1:0-34660 GCA_004026665.1 Murina feae | reverse complement strand
AAAATTCAGAAAGTAATAATACACTTGCGAAGGAAGAGGAAATAAGGGAGCTAGAGGTTCCAATACAGAAACTCAAGAAATAAGGGATTTAAAGAGTCAAGAAGTAGTCAGAACTTGAACTCAGGGCATCTGACTCCGAAATCTATACTCTTTCTACTATAACTCTCCATCTCTATGAGTTATACAGAAATACAAAGATAAGTCTCCACTTTTCTGACCTGGTACAAGGGGGGTCTGTTTGCCCTATAGTCCCTGGATGGAATCACTAGGAAGTCATCTGCATGTGGTTAAAGAAACAGGGTGCTTTCATTTATGTTGCCTCCTCTGTTCCTTTTGATTTCTCATTTCCTCGTGTCAACTTTTTTATATTCTATGAAAGTCTTCAAAGTAAAGCAAGAGCGGGGATATTTATACATCGTCTCTAAACCTGCCAGTTCAAAGGAAGACAAATAAACAACTGTGATACAAGTTCCGTGTGTTGTCAAAGAGGCAAAACTGTCAACACTGACGTTTCTGGCTTCAAATGACCGCCTTTGTAATTATAAAAATCTCTATTGTGCATCCTGCAGATTCATTGAATATCATGATAATAATAATAACCATTATTTTTACTCTTACTATTCACACTAAGACATTTGAAACTTCAGAAGGTAAATATAAAAAAAATACTACCTTGATAGTGAGCCCACTGAAATAAAAAAATATGTTACTTTAAAAATACACTTAACTCTATATCAGTTATTATTATTGTCATTAAAATACTACTTGAATTTACCTTTTTTTGCCAAAAGACTTTCTCATGCTTCATTTTATTTCATTGAGTTCATGTAAGTGATTATCATATGTCATTGCTATATGTGTATTCAACTCAGTCATCAACAACTAAAAATATAGTAAGTGCATACTTGGAAGAAGTCAAAACAGCAATAGAGAAAATTCTCAGTATGAGAGTTTAGAAATTCTAAATGGCTATAAATAAGATAATAGATGAGCAGGTCTCAGGTTTATGGTTATGGATACATAAAATAGAGTTTACTTATCAATTATTGTATTATTTATTTGTATTACAACTGTAAACCTACTTTTGCCCACCCCTGTATAAGCAAGAGATGTTAAATCATCAGGATGTAAAGGGGGTCCAGGTCCACCCAGTTATTTAATCAGCCACCAGTTTTTTATCCACAATTAGTGAGAACCTTCTCTTTTGGGTATGCTGCTCCAAGAAAAAATTTTGACACATTCATAGGCCTTTCAACCAAAAGTAGACTGAATGGATGGCTGAACTGGTCTACATTTAGTATTCTTAGTTTTCTGCTTTTTTTAAAAATGCAGTTTATTACAATAGATTCAATTCTTCTCAGCTAATTCCTTTACATTTTTACTATGCACTAAATTTTAAAGAGAATGTCTTCAAGTGTTCATTAAAAATAATTATCTGGACAATATTTGTATTATTCTCTTTTTTTCTTTTGTATTTTCAAAATTGAACCAAATGACTCATAAACATCCCTGGTCCCTTTTCTTTGTGTCCACCAAATAAATAGGTTCCTTTCTAATATCAACTGATAAGCAACCTGAATTTTTTAAATTTTTTATTATTTATTGGGGTGACATTGGTCAATAAAATTATATGCTTCAGGTATATAATTCTACAATACATCATCTATATATTGTGCTATGTGCTTACCACCCAAGTCAACTCTCCTTCTATCACCATTGCAACCTAATTTTGATTGGTTTGGATGAGCTATCTCCTGCCTAAGTCTCTATGGTAGGTATTATAAATTTTAATTGGGTGTAACATGCAATTGCTGCATCAAAGAACATATAATGTGGCATTAGAAATTAAATATTTCTATAAATAAGACAATAGGTGGTCGGGGCTTCTGCTCATCCCTCCAGCTCTGCTTTTTACCACATTATTCTGCCTATGCTCCATGAACACAGTAGTACTCATAATTAACCCAGAAGTTTGTGCTACTACAACTCTTCATGATTTTGCTCATACTACAGACTTTGTCAGGAATAACCTCATTTTCCACAGAAACCTTTATCCTACCCACTTGTAACACTTGTAATTCAGGCATTGTCTCACCTATGAAGCCACTTTTGATCTATAATGAAAGAAACTACTCTGTCTTCTCTTCCTCTATTATATTCTATACTGGCTTCTGTAAACTAACACCTTCAGAATCCAAAGCAAGCAAACACTTTGTCTACCACTGCAGGCAATTGGTGAAAAATTATCAGGAATCATCTGAGAATGTTTATGAAATAAATATTCCAAAATTATTCATCAGGGGTACAAAGGAGGGAAACATTTATTCATGTATTTGTCCTCCACTGTTCATGAGTAGCCAAGTGGGCATTAACTCAGCCACATTCTATGTTGCAAATATGTGAATGTTGAGCACATGTTCTCCTCAATGACATTAAAATATCTTCAGGGAATGAAGCAAGACAAGCATAGGTACAGAGCAAAACACTATCAAAACACTCCTACATGAAACCTGTCAAAATCTACTTGGACCCGGTCGACACAGCAGTGCCTAGAGTCAAAATGGGGCAGAGAATGTGGCACACAAAATCACAGTCATGATTATGGATCATTTACCAAATGATTCCCCAGATTGTCTCGGATTTCACCACAATAGCTCTGATGTATAGCTCATGACAGAAAGTCTATCATCTAAGAGAAGGAAACGCTCATATCCAGCACATGTATTTTCTACATCCACTAATTATTTTCTGTTTAAAATGTGCTATATTTGGGGGGGGGGGATAACAGATCAGCCAAGGGACTTTTGTGCATGCATTTAAGCATAACTAATGGACACAAAACACTAGGGGGTAGTGGAGGCTGGGGGAAGGGCAAGGGAAAAAAGAGATATATGTACTAATCTTTGTAAAACTTTATGTAATAAAAAAATAATGATTAAAAAATAATAATAATAAAAATAAAATGTGCTATATTTTGACTCTGTCTAATTTCTTTCAGGTCCCAACCTTTCAACATTCATAATGTATTTTCCAAGTACTATTTGATAGGGACACATGTTCCTATCTCCTTTATAAACACACTGATAAAGCCACTTTTATTATCTTTTCTATAAATCTCATACAATAACAGAGCTTAAGGGCTAGTACAGCCAAGCCTAGAGTACATTTCAAGCCCCAAGAAGAAAATGTCCATCCTGCTTTCTAGCATCATACTCTTCCTGTGTCTTGATCTATTTCTCTTCCAACTCCCTCCTTTCCAGCCCCACAAAGAAGTGTATCTTCATAAAATGTACCCCTTAATCCAATTCTTACAAAATTAGCTTTGAGGAAAAAATTATAGTTTCCCAATAAGTAATATAATGCCTTCGAGTAAGTTTTTAAGCACAAAAGTTATAATTGTATATGAGCCACGCACAATGAGGATTTGTAGACTTGTTTTCTCAGTTCATTGACTCTTTCTAAATACAAGAAATTCTTAAATTGTGCCTGGATTAAACATGAAAGGAGATCCATGAAGGGACAAAATATGGACCAAAGTGTTCACATCTGGCTTCATCCCCCATAATAATGTCTATTCCTGGTGAGAAGTGATAAGCAGTTCAAAACTAAGCTAGGAAGATTTCTTGGATAAAACCCTCATTCTTTTCTGGAAAATGACATTACCAGATGCCTTTCTTCTGCTCCCATATTCCCTAAATAGATCAAAGCATCAATATAAATAAAAAGGAAAGGGGTGAGGAGGAAGGAAATGTCTCTAAACCCTGCTGGGAAACAGGCCCATCAATGACCTTGATGAAGTAAGCCAGCAATTTCTCTTAATAAACTGATACCCAGCCCTCCTAGAAACCATTTAGAAGCAAGGCCCATTTTTCTTTCAAAGGCTAAGAATTCTTATACCTGCATATAAATATTTTTTAAGAAATTCCTAGTAGGTCCATGAGAAAGTATTTTTATTTCTCACTCTTCAGGACAGAATATTCTCAGTCACCTACATAACGTCTGGTACTGTGTAAGTCCCAACATACTACCCCTCTCTTTAACATTCAGGAAGTGCTAGGAGACCTATGGATGAAGTTTCTATTTCAATAAAATGGGGAAATATCATCCCCCAAAAAATGCATGGACAAGAGAGTTTTTCGAAGCCTGTTGTTTTTTAAAGAAAGTACTTTACTAATATTGCTAAGAGCAGCTGAAGTCAGCAGAGATGAGAAACTCTAACTTCCTGTAACCTACAAGAAAATAAACTTGGTTGATTGGATATTTAACATCAAGTACCTGAATTCCTGACTTTAATGATGAAAGGAATAAAGGAAGGAAAGAAAAGAAGGAAGCGGGGAGGGAAAGAAGGAGGGAGATTTTTGTTATCATCTACTATGAGCTGCAGAGGGAGAGAAAAAGAGAGAGAGAGAGAGAGAGAGAGAGAGAGAGAGAGAGAGAGAGAGAGATGAGACACATCAATTAGTTGCCTCCTGTTTTTAAGCAAGTTTCAGGTACCATGGTGTTGAGCTCTAGAACAGTCTTGAACAGGGAACAAGGTTCATAGGAAGAACTAGCCACTGCAACAATGGATCCAGATCCTTCTCTCTCTCTCTCTCTCTCTCTCTCTCTCTCTCTCTCTCTCTCTCTCCTCCAGGAGGACAAGTTTACTGACCCCCAGCCTTCTAAAGCAGAAGAAAATTTATTTGTGGTGCATGGAATGAAGAAGAGCACAGATTTTAACCCTGGACACAGAAGTTATGGCCCCAGCATCCTCCAAGGTGAAGGATGTGGATGGTGGCAAAGGCAGTGATAATGAATGAATCTTCCTGGCTCTTAGACTGGCCATGCAGATGCCCCACCTCATGACTCCTATCATGAGGAGACACTAGAGCTGTACCTCAGGCAATTACTGAGGCAGGAAATATGTAAAAGTCACCAGGCCCATCTCTAGTGAATAACATCTAGGGTTCAGTCCTTTTCTCCTATGCTTAGGTTAAATAAAAATGATAGCAACAAAATTAATGAATTCTTGGTTGTGAAAAGCACAGTACTAATTGCTTTACATGCTCTGCCTTATTTAAATCTGGCAATAACCCTCTCAAGGATGTACTATAATTATCTTCCTTGAAGTGTTTTTATCACCCTCATTTTATAGGTAAGAAAACTCAGTATAAAAGAGGTTAAAGCAATGGCACAAAGTTTTATTGCTAGTAAAGGCAATATTAATACTCACATTATCCTTTGACAAAAAAAAAGAGTTGTCTTTGCAGACAGTCTTAAGTTCTACATGTTGGTAAAGCTTATTTTTTAAAAAATATTTTAACAAAATTAAAGTGAGATTTGTTGGTAATCCAGCTTGAGGGTTAGAGGTCTCCAACCAGCCTGTTTCCCTTCCCTCAGTTGCCCTAGGTGGTATTCTTATTGCATGCTAAGATGCTGTATTCCTTTTATCTTAGATTTTCGATTACTTCAGGGTATAGTAAACAAAGCTGTAAATTCTTTATCTTGCCCATTAGGCTATAGACATGGGAAAACCTGAATAGAAATCCTGACTCCAAATGGGAGTTTAAAGTACTGGTGGGTAAGTCAAGGAGATGTAATGTGCAACATGGTGATGGCAATTAGTAATACTGTATTGCATATTTGAAAGTTACTGAGAGTAATCTTAAAAGTTCTCATCCTCAGAAAAAAATGGTATGTATAGTGATGAAAAGTAACTAGACTTATTGTGATAATCATGTATATAAATATCAAATCATTATGTTGTACACCTAAAACTAATAAATGCTAAATGTCAATTATATCTTAATAATATATGTTAAGGCCAGTGTGGTTCAGTTGGTTGAGCATTATCCCATGCATTGAGAGATCACTGGTTCAATTTCCTGTCAGGGCACATGCCAGAGTTGTGAGGTCAATTCCCAGGAGGGGTTGTATAGGAGGCAGCCAAGAGATGTTTCTCTCTCATTGATGTTTCTCTTTTCCTCTCCCTTCCTCTCTCTCTAAAAAATCAATTTAGAATGTACAATTTATATATGTAAAACATTGCAGGCCAAGCCTCATCAGATGACCCAGTGGTACATTTTTAATGTTTTTTTTATATACATCAGAGAGAAAGAGGGAGAGAGAGATAGAAACATCAACGATGAGAATCACTGACTGGCTGCCTCCTACACAGCCCCTACTGGAAGAAGAGCGCCATTTGCAGGCTCATTTCTGATAATGTGTGCAGGTTCTCTTCTTTGAGGACCAGGCCCCATGTTGCCTTCTCTCATGATGCCCACTGGGAAGACAACCGATATTTAAGTAGGTGAAAAAATTTGCCATTGGTAATATGACTTTTAAGTCTAACTCTGACAATGAATGTAATTTAAACAGACAAATAAAACTCGATTTGTTTGTATGTGTACACACACACACACACACACACACACACACTGAGAGGCCAATTATGACCACCTGACATTTGTAAGCAAATTAGCTATAATTTCGTGCTAAAGTTGCTAGAGGGTCAGACCATTATAAATAGGGAAGCAGGTTGTTTACCATGACAGAAATGATTTTTTTCTGAATATATGGGTAAACAATGCGATTTAACAGCCTTTGAACATGGGATATATTTGAATGTGAGTGGCCAGATTATTATGACATCAGTACTTCATTGGGCCACCTTTTGCCTTCAATACTGCGGCGATTCTTCTTGGCATTGATTCCATGAGATGTTGAAAGGTGATGCGAGGAATCTGACACCATGCCTGATGAATAGCACTGTCCAGTTCTGTGAGATTTGATGGTTGTGGAACCAGCTGTCTGATGGCTCTTTTAACTTTGTCCCTCAAAAGCTCAATTGGATTGAGATCTGGTGATTGTGGGGGCCACCTAAGCAAGGTAAAGTCTCCCTCATGTTCTTGAAACCACTCATACACAATATGAGCACCATGGCATGGTGCATTGTCTTAGTGGAAGAAGCCATCTCCATGGGGATACACCCTCAACATAATAGGATGAACAGCAATGATACTTAGGTATGTTATGCTATTCCGACGTTGTTCCACATGAATTAAAGGGCCCAAATCATGCCAGGAAAACATGCCCCAAACCATAACACTGCCTCCACCAGCTTGAAGGGTTGTACTCATGCATGTGGGGTGTATGCTTTCAAGCTGTTTCCACCAAATTCTCACTCCGCCATCTGCATGATGCAACTGGAAACGTGATTCATTGGACCACATGACTTTTTTCCAATGCTCGACTGTCCAATCCTTGTGTTCCTATGTGAATTGGAGATGTTTTATCTTGGTAACTGCAGACAGCAAAGGTGTTTGATCAGGCCTTCGGCTTCCATATCCCATACAATGCAGTGTACGGCTAATTTGCCCACAAACATCAGGTGGTCATAATAATCTGGCCATTCAGTGTATATTATACATAGAATAGATAAATATATAGTATATAGGTAGATAAATACAGACATAGACATGGACACAGACACTGATATCAATATAGACAAAGATATGTGTTGTCAGGGTTCAAATCCCAGTTAATAGTTTCCAAGTCAGATTACACATACTTCCTAAAGTTCTGAACCTGTCAAATGAAAACTACAGCAACTATATGATTAAGAGAGCTTATAGTAGAGATACTTGGAACTTTACCAAGTAAACTCCTGTGGACATCTGAAACCTGCCTCATAAGTTTAGTCTGCACTCTGTATGACATCCTATGTCCATTTCTATCTCCATGATATCGTGTGAGTCTACGATATTTTATAAACTTTTATGCTTAGGATATGGTTTGTGGTCCAAGTATTTGCTCTGTAGGATCAATGTGATTTTAGGGTTAACTTCTTCTTTGATGCATTGATGCTAATGTTGGAGAAGACACTACTGCTCTGAGTTTTAACCGTGGAGCCATAACAGGAGCACCTTGATCCAGAGAGGAATTGTTTTGTGCTGATTGTCTAGGATAAATGTACTAATATCTCAAGGGCCTAAACATAAGATTCTGAGTGAAACCTTAAAAGTAATAACTAGATTATTTACCCCTTTTTTCTCTCTTACTAATGTTTACCATTGTTTGTTTTCAGACGTGGGATAATGTGATAATTTGAAAAAAATGAATTAGGAGGGATATATAGACATTTTTTCTACATAAATAAAACACTAATGCTACGTGGAAGGCGTTTGGGCCAGCTAATTGGGACAACTATTTCTCAATTCCAGTTAGTGACTTAATTAAGCCTCATATTGTTAGATCATCTCGTGTTGTTTTTCATGAGGCACAAATCAAAATTTACATGGGAAATCTGTAACTTTTTAAAGACTGGCAACCATCTAAAATTATTTTTTAATAAGGTGAGCACCACCCATTCCAACCTCTGATATCAATTATTGTAAATGAGCACTTCCCTGAATTGGGGGTGAGGAATGCCTGTGTGCCTTGTGAGGGGGATAAAGGTCTCATACGCTATGAGCATAACTGCCTCTTTCAGTGAAATTGCAGAAAACATGCCTATTGGAAGGGTCCCAATTTTAAACAAAGCCTATATTCCTAGTTCTACTGAGGATCAAGAGCGATCCCTCCACAAAATACTAACCAGTAACTGGTATAAATAGTGCATTCTATGAACATCTGTTTGATTCCTCCTTTGAGCTATTATGATCACTTTCCAATCCATCTTTGAGTCACTCATCACTGACTCCCATAACTACTTAAGTCTCTTGTGGAAGAGAATCGTGGGTTCACCAGTAAACCATTTTATGATAGCATCTTTGAGATTAGACTTCTACGTGTGATTAGAAAATTGCAAGGTGGTCTTTAAACACAATAGACACAAGAACTCAGTCTGCAACTGCATGACTTTTTGTCAGCAGCAGGGAGAGGGCTGTCCTCAGAACACCTCCATTCCCTTTCCTGTATTTTAAAGGAACTTCCACCTAAAATGTCAGTCATGTGGATGACATCTTTTGCCAGGAATAGATACTAATTATATGTTCTGTCAGTACCAAAATAATTCACTGTGTTTGTACAGATGACTTAGCACCTGAGCAGAAGCATCTGCAATGTTCTGAGTGTCAGCAGCAGAATGATGAACCAGCACAAGGCACAACCTAAGGGTATAGACAGTACCCAAGGTTATACAAACAAGTGCTCAAAGTCGGAAATATCTGAATCCAAAATGAGGTTCTAATTATGGGGGAGGGGGCTGACTTCAATTTTTTTGCCAAAACTAAAATGGTTCTGATTAATTTCTCATTTGTCTGTGGTTAGATCAAATTCTCTGAAATTATAAAGTATAGTCCTGCATCATGTTGGCAAACCAAAACCTGCAATTTTCTTTCAACTCTCATCTCCATTGAGAGTTACATGGGTTTGAACTACCAGAATTTTCAACAATATGTCACAGAGAAACCCTTTTTGAGACTGCCAGAGAGATAATAAAACCAAAGGCAAAACAGGATCAACAGCTGCTTTCAACGAGTAACTTTTTAAACAAGTCCATAGACAGAGGGATTTGGTGGGTTTAGCTGAACATCGTGTCTTTAACTCCAGGTGAACTGGCTGGTAAGAATGTGTGTGGTAGGCAACTAACAGTTAAATGCCATCAGCTCTTTGTATATGTGCTGAACCCAACTTATAACTATTTATTTCATGCTAACTCCTACCATTTGCAACAGCATGGATGGACCTGGAGAGCATTATGCTAAGCGACATAAGTCAGTTGGAGAAAGATAAATATCACATGATCTCACTTATTTGTGGCATATAATGAACAACATAAACTGATGAACAAAAACAGATCCAGAGACAGAGAAGCATTGATCACAGCGTTAAACCTCAAAAAGAAGGCAGGGGAGGGTGGGGGTAAGGAGGAAAGATCAACCAAAGGACTTGCATGCATGCATATAAAGCCTAACCAATGGACACAGAACACCAGGGGGGTGAGGGTATGGGGGGGGGAGGCTGTAGGGGGATAAGGACACATTTGCAATACTTTAATCAATAAAGAAAATAAAAATAAATACATATCACCTTCTAAGGAATTACAAATGACATATCTAAAAGAGAAAATGCATGCACATAGCCTACCTATCTTGGCCACATTACTTCATAATACTAAAAATTGGTAAATAAGCTAAATGGTCAACAGGGGGGGGGGATGCTTAATTAAATATGGCCAGATACTTAATCAGGAAGCTAGTAAAAATACAATTTTTCGGGTAGAATTAGCAAAAATTATTTCTAAATATGATTTGAAAAGTGAAAAAGTAAAACACAAAATTGTATTTATAACCATTAAAACCACATAAAAAGTATACTTTGTGGGGTTGCAGGATCCCCACCCCAGTCAGGGCATGTGAGGGAGGCAGCCCATTGATGTGTGTCTCTCCCACTGATGTTCCTCTTCCCACCCTCCCCCCCTCCCACCTCCCTCCTTCACTTTCATTCTCTCTAAGAAAATCCATGGGAAAATATCCTCAAATGAAGATTAACAACAACAAAAACTATTTGTAGTTGGCAGAGTTGTAGATATTTTATAATTCAGTTTTTTTCATTCGTGTTGCTATTAGGTTATTTCTGCAGCAAATTGACATTTGCAAACAATTTGTGTTCACCCTATAGATATGCAGCCCCAAAACAATTGTAGGGAGCTTTGTAGATGTGATTGAACTCTCCCTACCCCCTCCTCTCAGGTTTCCCACTGCTATCTGAAATTGCTACTTGGCACAAGATTGATTTACATCTAACAGTGTGGGCTAGCTTAGCTTCTGAGGTCATCAGAATAAAGCAACCAGAAAAATGAAAGAGTGACATTTGGTAATTAGACTGTAAAATGACTGAAAAATAATATTTCTACTCCCACATAGGCATTTTCTACCCATCTATTGCTTATCATTAACCAATATCACTAGGATTCAACCATTAATTTGCCTTGTGTTATCTACCTTCTGTCTCCTTGTCTATGGTGCCCGTGATCAACTGCACACACAGATGTAAGAGCTGATCTTGAAAGTCCTGTTCTAATCTAGCCTCCTATAATTGCTCTGTCATCTTCATAAAAATAGAATATAGAGTGATGGAGGAAGAATAAGTTGGCACAACTTTTCCTGACGGCAAGTTGGCAATATATATCAAAAGCCTTAAAAATGTCCATTCTCTTTGACATAGCAATGCCATCTCTGGAATTTTTTTTTCTAAGAAAATAATCACAGATGCCCACAAAGATTTGTGAACCAAGAAATTTTCCTTATGCATAATGATGCCCCAAAAAAGAAAGAAAACAAATACCTAACAGCTAGGACTTGGTTTTAAAGGAAAGTTTAATGACATATACACAACGTTCAGCATAAAATATTAAGTTAAAGATGGGGGTGGGGTGGGAGTAGCGTGGAGGGGTCAATGTGGGGACAAAAGGGGACATTGATAATACTTTCAACAATAGAGATAAATTTAAAAATATATTCAGTAAAAGAGCAGGTGGCTATAATCATAATATATAGAGGAATTTATAGATATATTCATGTATATATTATGTATTATAAATGCATATATATTACACATAGATAGAAATGGTAAGTGAGGGGGAGAGAAAAGGAGGAAAAGACTAGGGGGAGAGAAAGACTATGTTTAAATTCCAACTTTGCTACTAATTACCAGCTGCGTGAACTCTGGCAAGTTACTTAGCTTCTCTGTGCCTTCATTTTCTCACTGTAAATTTGAGATAATAACAGACTTACCTGATGGAAGTAGTTTGAGAATTGAGTTAATAATTTAAAGTTCTTGAGACTGAAGATGGCGGCATAAGGTATATACCTCATTGCACAGCCTCTCAAAACTACATTAAAAAATACAACTATAAAGCTAAACAGCCATACTCCAGAACCAAGGGAGTGGAAGCTTTACAACTAGAAGACAAGAGAATGAGTGCATTGAGACTGAGTAGAAGTTCCCAGCGCCAAAACTGAGAGGTATGGACATGCGTGAAACGGTGGTGGCAGCACAAAACGGTGGTGGTGGCGGTGGCGGCAGCCGTACCTGGGTCTGCAGCTTTGCAGGGGAATTACAAGCTCCAGGGTCGCACTGAACTCGTTGTGGGCTGTCTGGCAATGGGGTGGAAGATGAGAGTGGCTTTCTAGCAGAGCTGTTTGCAGCGATCGCTGATGCAGAGCACCAAGACTTAGGGACTCGGGGGCACACAGACACAAGGGCATGGAGAAGCCAAACTGGGGAGGAGCCCCAGAGATGGCTGAGAGGCAGCCATCACTGGTTGCTCTGCCTGGTGATTCTGAGACCCCACCCCACCCAATTTATAGCCCCACCCAAGCTGTGTGCCTGTCTGCCTGCAGCCTAACCAAACAGACGGCAGCTGGGGCAGAGAACTCCGAAAGTTCCAAACCCCAAACAACTAGGAGAAAGGCCTGGAGGTCATTTCCTCCCAGTGATACCAGCAGCAATCAAGACTTAACTACAACAAAACTGTGCACTCAGCCCTCAAAGGCGTACACTAAGAGTATCCACCCCAGGTGATTGGGGAGGCTGAATCACTGGGCCCTATAGGACACCTAGCACAGAAAGCCACTCAATCAATGCAGGGAAGCAGCCAAAATGTGGAGACAAAGAAACAGATCACAAATGACAGAAATGGAAGAAAGCAAATGACTGGATATAGAGTTCAAAACCACAGTTATAAGGCTATTCAAGAATCTTCTACAAACCTCTGAGGAACTAAGTGAGACCTTCAAGGATCTAAATGAGAATACCAAAAAAAAATGGAAAAGGACCAGTCAGAAATTAAGCATTCCAACAGAAATTAAGAGATCCAACAGCAGACTAGAAGAGCGCAAGAATCAAGTCAAAGATATGAAATACGAAAAAGCAAAAAACACCCAGCCAGAAAACCAAAAAGAAAAAAGAATCCAAAAATATGAAGATAGTGTAAGGAGCCTCTGGGACAACTTCAAGTGTACCGACATCAGAATTATAGGGGTGCCAGAAGAAGAGAGAGGGGAAGATATTGAAAACCTATTTGAAGAAATAATGACAGAAAACTTCCCCTACCTGGTGAAAGAAATGGACTTACAAGTCCAGGAAACACAGAGAATCCCAAATAAAAGGAATCCAAAGAGGACCACACCAAGACACATCATAATTAAAATGCCAAGGGCAGAAGACAAAGAGAAAATCTTAAAAGCAGCAAGAGAGAAAAACAGTTAATTACCTACAAGGGTAATACAAGGGAGTATCCATACAACTGTCAGCTGATTTCTCAACAGAAACCATGCAGGCCAGAAGGGAGTGGCAAGAAATATTCAAAGTGATGAATAGCAAGAACCTACAACAAGAGTACTCTATCTAGCAAAGCTATCATATAAAATTGATGGTCAGATAAAGAGCTTCACAGACAAGAAAAAGCTAAAGGTGTACATCACTACCATACCAGGATTATTTGAAATGTTGAAGGGCATTCTTTAAGAAGAGGAAGAAGGAAAAGGTAAAGATAAAAATTATGAACAAAAAAGTGACAACAAATACATATCTATCAACCAGTGAATATAACAATTAAGTCAATAGAAATATCTGATGAACAGAATAAACTGGTGAATAGAATATAAGTAAGGGCATAGAAAGGGAATGGACTGGCAATTCTCAGGGGGAAGGGGACATGAGGCATATGGGAAGAGACTGGACAAAAATCTTACATCTATAGATGAAGACAGTGGTGGGGGTAAGGGCACGGGGTGGAGGGGGGAACCAGGTGAAGGGGAGCTATGGGGGTTAAAAAAAAAAGGAATATCTGTAATAATTTGAACAATAAAGATTTATTAAAAAATAATAATAATTTTAAGTTCTTTATCTCCTCCCAGCCAGTACCAAGGACAAAGTAGATATTGGCTGAGTACCTAACAGAGACCATGGGAAACAATAGCAAAGATCCTTTAACCAGCAGTTCTCAACCTATGGGTCGCGACCCCTTTTGGGGTCAAATGACCCTTTCACAGGCATCGCCTAAATACATCCTGCATATCAAATATTTATATTACGATTCATAACAGTAGCAAAATTATAGTTATGAAGTAGCAAAGAAAATAATTTTATGGTTGGGGGGGTCACCACAACATGAGGAACTGTATTAAAGGGTCACAGCATTGGGAAGGTTGAGAACCACTGTTAATATGAGCTTAAAGCACTTTCACACACCAAATTGGTTAAGGTCTCACAACAATCTGAAGAGCTACTGGGCAAAGATTCCCATTCTAGGCTTTCGGTGAAGAAACTGAGACACAAAAAGGTATCGTATTTGGACCAGTTCCACCAAATAAGTCAGTGGCAAAACTGGGAATAAAATCCCTTTTATTCTTCCTTTCTGGGCTCTTGCCAACATTTAAAACATATACTAAAGAATAATGTATACTATTTGAGTTTTCCCCATTTGCATATATTATCTGATCCAAAAATCTTTATGTTGACATATTTTGTAAGTGACAGCATGTTAAGAGAACATACAATTTCATTTAAGGAAAGAAATGGATTCTGCTACTGGTTCTTTGCCAACCTACCAGCCACCCAACAGTACAAGGACCAAATGCATCTATTACCTGACAATCTTTCCAGGTGTATCCAGGCTCTGTTAAATTCTAAGCATACAGTTCCTGTACAACTGAGTATTTCCTGTAAGGGATAAGGGAGAGAATGTTGACACAGATTAATGGAGATTCCATCATGCCCCATGGATCCCTGGTGGATCACTTCAGAGGAATTGAAATGGGACAAGATTCTTGACTATTGGTAACTGTCTAGGAACACGTGAAGATGACTGAAATGTCCACTTGCTTAAGGCACTAAAAGTTATCTAAAAACCCTACTGAATTCACAGTGTCTTAGTAAAAAAGATTTTGCCTAATTTTATCAGAAATTACCCAGTTGACTTGGTGCAGGAATAAAAGTCTGAGTGTGAAGCAATGGCAAGGAAAAATAAGCATGATCTTTGCCAACATCAGGTACAGCAGGGTTCCTAAGTTTGGTTGGAGAACCAAAACAAGCGTTCTGTATAGGAGACATTTGGGAAGCCCCTTTTTAGTAAATGCAGTATGGTAGGTAGAATTCTACTGTACACTCAGCTTTTTTTAAAGTGCACTGAGCAGTGTTAAATTAATCCATTCATTCCTCTGTGTCACAAGAAACCAGGCTCTCTCCTATTCCAATGGTCCTGTAAACAAATCAATGGGCAATATCAAAGGCTCCCATCAAATTGGAAGTTTTGATGGAGAGACCACACCTAAAATCTCTACTGCAATAAAATACCACTTAGAATGGGAGAAAATAATATAGAAACATTCCTTCCCTAGTTCATGCAAATTTGCTGCTAATGTCAAGGCTGCTGAATAGAATAATAATGTGTCTGATTCACTGTCACAAAATGTAAAATGCAAAAGAAAAAAAGCAGAGGCAGAAGAAGCAAAAATCATTATCTTCAAACTTGAGAAGAATTGGACTCATAAACTCCTCTTCTTCTGCTATCCATCAAGGATTAAAATACTTTCCGCGCATTGCTTCAACCACATCAATGTGTCTAATGCTATACAGGGAAAGATTCTGAAATCTAGCAGCAAGTGCCCATAGTTCATCTTGGAGTATGAATGAGAAGAAGGGAAAGGAATATTTATTTGGTTTAAGAAAAAAATCTATTATCTTTACTGCAAATAATTTCTTCCAGAAACACAGAGTAGGTAGTAGAGTACAGGTATAAAATATATGGCAAAAAGCAAATATACAATCAGTAAAAAGCAAAATAGAATCATTATCCAGGAGATGTATGACAGTAGCTCCCTTTACCATCTCCTCCATTCAGTTAGCAGCCTCACAATCTCCCAGGCGCAATCTACGATGGCATCACAACCTTTCTCCCACATCCAGTAGTCACCAGGTGGCTCAAGGCTCTCACCTCCAGTCCTCCTTCTCCTTTCCCTCCCCCATAAATGCCTGATGTCAAGTCTTTACCTCTCAGACTCTGGCTGTCCAACTGTCTCCTTGCTCAAGTGTCATCTTCCATACAATAGAGTCAGCTCCTTGAGTATAAGTAGTTGTATGTTCCCATTTCTCCTTCTGTAATTATAAGCCACTAGCATATGTACGGACTTAAGACACAAACCTTAAACTGGCTCTTTTTGGCCCCCAAGTGTCTCCCAAAAAAATTTATTAGTTGCCAGCATTTAAGTGTCATGAAAGCTCACATTTTAAAAAGATGAGATTTCAGTCTTCTCTAAGAAAACTGGGACATCTGGCCATACAGAGTTCTTATACTAGAGAAGCTACTATCTGTGGGAGCAGAGTCTCAGCTGCCTTCCTCAGAAGGGACTTTACTACCCAAGTCACCACAGCCACTATTTGGTCAGTGTTGCTCCTTTATATTACTTTCCTGGCCTCTGTCTACAACTGAGTCTATAACCTATGACCTACAATATCAAACGCAAACTCTTAATCATTGCTTTCCAAGCTCTTCAAAATATTGCTCCAACTTAAATCTGCCAAGCCAAAGTTCCAGCCACATCCCCCCCCCCCATAAACACCTGCCACCTCGCACCCTTTCCCAGCAGATGTCATGCCTCTGTGCTTATTATCATGTTGGCTTTTATGGTCAGAGTATCCTCCCTATCCTTGTCTTGCCTTGTAAATAAAATGAATTACTCAAACCTCTATGGATCAACTCAGATTACATCACCTCTTCATCATCTTCCCTGGTCATTTCTGCTAGAAGTCTCATCATTTGTATTTATACCATTATTATAGCAAAATGTGTTTAAAATGTTAGGGTGTAGTATCCCTAAATTTTGGTGCAATGGAGTCTCATCTTTATTTTCTCCATGGCATCTAGCGTCAGTACGCTCACTAATGGATGTTCTAGAAATACCTGTTAAAATAAAATTAGATACTTCCTCACCTGCCTCTTTCTTCTACTACAGAGTTTCAACCCAGGGAAATGGCTATCGTGTCTTGCTCCAAATCTCCCCAAACATGAGACTCATTCTATAGTGTCCTTGATCCAGATCTTCTCTTTAACTATAATGGTCTAGAGTGAATTTCATCTTAAATCCCTAGTTATCTGAGAACGATTTAGTTGCAACTCATTGCCCTATGCCGTGAGTAATTCATGGAGGCAGCAGAATGCTGGCCAGAGGTCCCTCATGGTCTGTCTGTAGGGGGCAACAGGAGCAGGCTTTGTGCAATTTTCTCTCCATCCCTGTCATGAGCAAGCCACACTTCCGTCCTCTGCAATCATAATTGACTCAAATCTTGTCATATTGTTCTGCTGAGACAAGAATCGAGATCATCACAACCACAGCGTTAAAAACATTATAGGCTTCATAAAAACAATCACATCAGCTATAAAACAGTAGGTGATCAAGGTTGCCGCTCCACTTTCATCATAACTTAGTTTGACGTGCCTGGATGGAGAAACAAATTATAGGTAATTCCTAGCCCACCTTCCATTAGTGTGCAAAATGATACATTGCACCTATTTCCAGGCAGACTGCCACAGTGGTAAGGAGAGAATAAATGTTTTCCAAATGATAGGAAATAGGACTTGAAAATATCTTGCAGGATAGATTTAGAGAACAGTATCTAAAAATTGGAGCCATCCCCAAAATGTTCTGTGGGAAACAGGGTTCAAAGAGATAGCTGAAAAATCTTGATACCCACAGCCCTCATTCATCATGGAAATAGCATACAGTCTTAGAATCTGACACATCTTAAATTGTACAAGGTCACAATGCTGGTCCATTGATTGCAGGTATGACCTTGATCAAGGTCCAATCTCTGTCTGTAAAAAAAATGTGTGTATGTCTTCATCTGTTTAAAAAAAAGAAATCAGAACTCAGTGCTGCTTAAGTTCTTTTCTCTTTTTTTTAATATATTTTATTGATTTTTCACAGAGAGGAAGGGAAAGGGATAGAGAGTTAGAAACATCGATGAGAGAGAAACATCGATCAGCTGCCTCCTGCACACTGCCCACCGGGGTTGTGTCTGCAACTAAGGTACATGCCCTGGACCGGAATCGAACCTGGGACCCTTGAGTCCGCAGGCTGACGCTCTATGCGCTGACCCAAACCAGTCAGGGCTTAAGTTCTTTTAAGGGTTAAATAAGACAATGGGCACACAAGCATTGGCCCAATGCATACAGGAAAGTAGGTTCTAAATAAATCAATGTTAGTGACCTTCCATCCACTTCTCTGCCAGTCAAGGTGAACTACCTCCCAAGCCCCTCACTCTCACATACACACAAACACAACATATAACATTCCCATCCCCACATTCTACCCTTCTCGTGCTTTGTCCCACCATATATGTAGACAAGCCCCTTGATATATGAAGGTATACTTACTGGGGTTCTGTATCATATGCTTCTATCAGCCTATCACATTAAATGAAAGTCAGATATATGCATTTTACTTCAGGATATTTTAAAAAAGGGGGGTGGTCAGGAACTTAGAGACCTTGCAAAAGCAACTCAGGTAAAGTGATTCAAATGTCCCAGGCTTCAACTTTTCCACTCTCCTGCCTCCCTAAAAAATTACTTGGATGCCCTGTCATGTCTCATTGCACTACCTTGATCACTGCTGACAGATCATGGAACCATTTGAAAGCTGATGAGGTATAAGTATTATGGTTCAAAACTCAGCGACACAGGTATTACAGTGACAGATGGCATGGTGAGGTAGAAGAGATAGAATGCACAGGGATGCCTGACTAGTGCAAGGCCTATTAATGCAGAGTGACTGGTAATTTGGAGATTGTCAGGAAAAGTTAAACCAATTTCATAAATCAGAATGAGGGGGTTACTATTTTAATGATAACTATAGACAATAGAAATGTAAACAGCAGAGTGGGGCTAATTCCTACCTGGTCCCAATCTTTCAATAATGAAGAGTGTTAGTGAGTTTCATTTATTTGGGGGGGGGGGGCATCCCCACAGAATAATCTATTTATTTCCCTTGCTGGGGACTGTGCCTAGGTGGATCCATGTGAGAAAATTCCAAGCAGAGAACACTGAGGGAAGTGAAAACCCTCGTGTTGCTAGCTGGCACTGGTGGAAAAGCTTGGTGTCTCGCTGCACAGAACTGCTCTCTCTGGTGGGACATTCCTTCAGCCACAGAACTTCCACATAGGCGCTTCCAGTTCCTCAACAGGCAGGTTCTACCTCTCTGCCTCCCATGACGATGGATGTTTTCTCTGGATCATGGAAGTTTCAGGCCTGCAGTTAGGCTTTTGTGTCCCAGGTTACCTTTCCCATATTCATTTCTGTTCCTGTGTAGATGCAGTGGGATGGGTTTCATGCCAATGTTCAGGGACAGAAGATGATGTGGGGCAACAGTCAACGCCAGGGTGCAGTTTGCTTTTTGACTGGTTTATCCTTAGCTTTTGTCATCTAAATACATTGGATATCTTATTTCTCAAGGGTGAATGATCTACCAATAACTACTGGTATCTATATATGAGATTCCTATTTTCCCAGCTACCACTTTTTTCTGGACCTTGTTTTGCTAAACGTACACACACACACACACACACACACACCATGCATGCTCTCCCCATGTTTGAAGAATAGTGCAATAACTCCTTTGCATTAAATCTTCCCAATCAAGGAGAGCCCAATTCTAAGGGGGTACACAGTCAAATAAGGGTAAAAGCAGGCAGTTAGATGGGCAGGTGCAGAGCACAGCTGTAGCTCAGCCTTTCATCTGCAACAGAGACAGCCGAATGCCAGATAAGAAGAATGAAGGGGTCTACAAGGGAAGTAGACAGGTCCAGCCCAGGTCAGATAGCTGTGACAGGAGGCTAATGTACCCATAATGACAAGCTTCAGTCAATCGTTCAGCCAAATCATTTTTAGTGCCATCTAGCAGCTTCCCTTGGGTATAGAACAGGGAAAAAATATTTCCAACCAACACTTCTAATAAGATACTCCTAAATTTTTACTAGACTAAAATTTCCTTGGATATAGGCCCAGGTGTGGCTACTAGAGCTTGGATGAAAGCTGGGCCACTTGGGAAAACAAGTAAGAAAATGGAAAAAAAGCATTCTTAGTTTTCTCTAATGTCAATCATTGTTATAGTAATGAATATCAGTAACTATAAGCTGGTGGCACTGTCAAGGAAAGCACAAATTAGATACACATAGGAGAATAATCAGTGGACATGGGAAACTGGGGGTTAGGGAGGAGGGGGGGGAAGGGCAAGGGGAAAAAATGAAGATCTATCTATCATCTGTTGTAATACTTATCTATCACTTGTAATACTTTAAGCAATGAAATAAAAAAAAGAAATATGTTTCAGTATGTTTAATACTTTCTTAGTACTAAAATATAACTAATACATAATATCGTGTAAATTTAAGATACACCGTGTCTATTTGATACATATTGCATATTGCAGTATGATTACCATCACAGTGTTCATGAACACCTCCATCACCTCATGCAATTATCATTTCCTCTTTTGTGATGAGAACATCTAAGAGCTAGTCTCTTAACAATTTTTAAGAATATAACACAGTATTGTTAACTATAGTCACAATGGTATTAGACACCCACAACTTATTTAACTTCTAGCTGCAAGTTTATACCCTTTGACCAACATCTCCTCAATACCCTGCCCCCAGACCCTGATAACCACCACTCTGCTCTGTTTCTGCAAGCTTCGCTTTTTTAGATTCCTCATGTAAATGACGGCATACAATATTTGCCTTTTTCTGTCTGACATTTCACCTAGCATAATGCCTTCAATGCCTTTTCATACAAATAGCAGGATTTCCTTATTTCAATTGGCTGAATAATATTCCATTGTATATATAAGCCACATCATCTTTACACATTCATCCATCTAGTGTGAATAAAGCTGCAATAAACAAGGAAATGCAGATATCGCCTCAGGACCCTGGATTCATTTCTTTTGGCCGTATACCCAGAAGTGTGATTGTTGGATCATATTGTAGTTCTGTTTTTAAGTGTTTGAGGAACTTTAGACTGTTTTCCATAGTGGCTGAACCAATTTACATTCCCACCCATAGTGCACATGGTTTCCCATTTCTCCACATCCTCGCCAGTTCTTTTTTCTTGTCTTCTTTTTATTGCCATTCTGACAGGTGTGAAATGATAGCTCCCTGTGGTTTTAATCTGTATTGCCCTGCTGATTAGGTTCGTTGAGTATCTTTTCATTACCTATTAGACATTGTATGTACTTTCTGGAAAACTATCTGTTCATTCTTCCACACAATTTTTATTTAGATTGTTTGGGATTTTTTTTATTATTACTGAGTTGTATGCGTTCTTTATACATTTTGAATAGTAACCATCATCAGAAAAATGGTTAAAAATATTTTCTCTCATTCAATAAGTTGCCTTTTCATTTTGTTGATTGTTTCTTTTGTTGTGAAAAGGCTTTATATTCTGATGTAGTCCCACTTGAAGATTTTTGTTATTTGTTTCTTGTGCTTTGGGTGTCTTGGTTTAAAAGCCACTGCCAAAACCAATGTCAAGGAGTTTTCTCTCCGTTTTTTTTTTTTCTAGGACTTTTATGACCTCAGGTCATATGTTTAAGGGTTTAAGCCATTTCAAGTTAATTATGAGTTTTGCAAGATGGGAGTCCAATTCCATTTTTCTGTATTTAGTTTCATTTTAAAAGAATAGCAGCAGGATTGCTCGTATTGGAAACCATGGGAGAGAGAAACCAAGATATGCAGGTCTATTTAGTGGAATGAGTTTTTAACTGGCTGATTATTATGAATGTTTCTCAGTCCTGCAGCAAGATTAAGGCCAATCAGAACCATTTTTTCTAAATCTGATTCTGTAGCTATGTGTGCCAGAAAGTTTAGAGACAAATATTGGGACAGTCCCAGCAGGATCTTACAGTACATATTCTGTGTTTTAATTTTACCCCTAGCTTTACCTTTTTATATACAGGGTTTCCCTCCCCCCCCCAAAAAAAGTATACACATTTAAACAACTGATACTCAATTTTGAAAATGAAATGTATCTTAATAAACACTACCTTTATAATTATTCAAACTATGTTTATACACCTTTTGGGATAGCTATCTATCTATCTATCTATCGATAGATAGATAGATAGATAGATAGATAGATATCACCTTTTTTCTCTTAAAGGCCCGTGACCAGCCTTACCATGCCATATTGAGGGAGTTGGCACGGTGGTGAGAAGGGAGGGGAGATAAAACTTATCATAACATAAAATGAAAAGTATTATTTAATATGTTGAATTAGACATTCAAGCTTCTTAATCAAAATACTGTCTTTCCATTTAAAGAGACTAGGATAATCAGTTGTCCAGGAGTGACCAGAACATCTAGGGATCATGGTGGGAGGGAAAAGTATAATCCAATCTATATAAATAAAAATGTAAATGTTCATTTGTTCAAAATCTCCAAAAGTTCTTCACTGATTGCTTTGAAATTTTGACACAACGTTGCATTCAAATACATGTGTGTTTTTATATACCTACAATATATATATGTCACACCTGTGACAGGTAAAAACATGCTTTTTTTGAAAAACAGGTAAAAACATGCTTTTGAAAAATAGCTCCATCTGTTGGACATAAAAGCAACACACACTATACTAAATATTTTATGATTCCATTTCAATGTTTCTGACTTATGATCCATGCAATTTAGTGACGTCTAAGGAAGAATTGGTTGAAAAAGCATTTCCCAATATTCAAATCAATTATAAGAATCATGATTGGCTGAGTGCATGAGCTATTCTTGCAGCCAAGAACAAAGACGTCTACGAACTTAACAATATTATTCAGTCTAACATTCAAAGTGAGGCAGTCACATACAAGTCTGTCAACACTGTTGTGGATGCAGATGAAGTGGTTAATTATCCAACAGAATTTTGGAATTCACTCAATCTGCCAGGGATGCCACTGCACGTACTGCAATTGAAAATCAGCGTGCCAATTATCATGTTGAGAAATATCAACCAGCACGGGCTGGGCCTTGGGCCGGGGCTGGGCTGGGGCTCGGGGCATGGACAGCCGCTGTGGTCTCCCCCACGCTGGCAGCCAAGGGCTCGTGGGGAGTGTGGCGGGTGAGGGCAGGGGAGCTTCCTCAGCTCCTTTTTCCTCCGGCTTTTGGATGGCTCTGCGAGGGAGTCGAGAGCAGCTGGGCCACTTTGGGCGCGGGGTGCGGGCCACCAGTGGGGAGCAGGGGTGCAGGCTGGTGCTGGGGGGCCTGGGCTGCAGAGGTGCACGTGTGGGAGGCCAGACCAGCCAGGCAGGGTGGGGGCAGTGGTGTGCCAGGGGCAGCTGCCTGGGAGGGCGCACTGTATACTCACAAGCATTGTGCAATTAAACATATTAGAAATGTGTGCTTTCTCTTTTCTTTCTTTTCCATTTAACCAGACTGAGCCACAGCAGCGCGTGGCCGTGTACAGCTAGTACTAAATAAATATTAACTTGACAATAGATAAAGTGGATGCTTTTCATGTTCCATCCAGACCCCTTCAGCAGGTCACTGCACCCATCCTACTGTGTTGGCTGTTCATGGCTCACAGCAGCCTCCTCCTCCAAAGAATTGCCTTCATTGAACAGAAGCCACCTCACCCAGATTACATCACTGTCCACCACCACCCACAAGCAGAAAGTGGCCAATGACAGACTCAGAGTACACAAAGTGGGATTTCAAAGTGGGATTTCTGTGCACCACAGATGCCCTTGGGATGATCCACTAAACTTCAGTTAAGACCACATCCTATCTTCTTCCCTGGCCCTGCCTTGCTTCCTTCGTTCTCCTTTTCCTAAATATACCCCCTAACTAGGTTGCTGGCACAAGAACCTGCAAGTTAGGCTCTGCTCCTAGAGATCCCTACCTAAGACAAAAACAAAGTCCCATTTTCACTAGACCATACGCAGCCTAGAACAAATGGTTTGCCATGAATGCAAAGACAGTCCCATCTGCTGGCTGATGTTGTACAGTCTCGGTGCCCTGCTGGCTATGGCTCCCCCGCTCTTCCCATCCACCAGGTAAATGTGCATCAGCATTTCTCTGGGTCCAGCAAAGAAACAGCCTCTCTTCATTGTCTCCACATACCCATTTGCCATTAGACTATTCTACATTTAAAAACAAATTCAATTTTTCAGTTTTCTCATCATAGAAAGTTCAACTGTAAAATTTTAGCATGTTCATCTTTTTAGGAGAAAAAAATCTTATATTGTTAATGTGCAGAAATTTTGGGTAAATATTGCACTGAGCGTTAAATGTGGGCTCCAGACCTCTTTAGTGTAATAATGCTATCTCCAGCTGGTAGACAAGTCCTGGTCAAGATAGGCACTACCATAGAGCCAGGACAGACAGATGGGTCAAGTGCTACTTCCAATATATTTCACAGATGATCCTGGAAAAGTAATTTATAACATTAAATAAAAACAAGAAGCCATACTGAGGTCATGCAGCCACTTATGAATCAGGCCATCTGAAAATGTGACACGTGACGTGTGCAGGGACCATCAAAGCAGAGGGCCAGCTCCATAACAGCTGCAGGAGACAGCTAAAGTGTGGTGCAATTATAGTTAATTTGGATGGGGTGTTTATTTTTCACTATACTCTCAATGATTGAGGTTAAAAGGCAAATGTTATAAAAGCGGCTATGCTGCAAATGTCATTCTCCTGTATAGCTCAGGAATCCATTTATGTCCCCTGGGATGGGATCAAAATTCTAGAAACCACAGTCACATCTTTCTCATGAACAATTTGCTTAGAAATCACCAGACTGGACAAAACACAGTGGCTTAAAATAATAACTTCTCTCATGGTTTCTGTGGGACAGGGAAGGCTTGTCTTTGCTCCACAAGGTCTGTCTGGGGTCTCAGTTGGAAGACCTAAAGCCTGGGACTGGAATCTTTTGGAGGCACATTCACTCTCATGTGGCAGTTGCTGCTAATTGTCATCTGGGAACATTACCTTCTCTCCACATGTTTCTCTGTGTGGTCATTCTGCATGGGTTAGTTTGGGCATCGTCACAGCATGCACCTGCTTCCCAAGGTCAAGCATCCCAAGCAGAACCAGGAAGATGCTGTATTTTTTTTTAATGACCTAGTTCTAGAAGTCACATAGCATCACTTCTGACACTTGCTGTTTGTTAGAGCAAAAGGTCACAAGCTTCCCACCCAGATTTAAGAGGAAGAAATATAAGGGCCGCTTTTTGGTGAAAGGAGTGTTAGTCACATTATAAGAATAATATGTGGCATGAATATATATCCTATTTAATAAATAGGGAATATGCAAATTGACCGTCACTCTGGTCAATTTGCACCCATAGCTGAGGCTAAGTTCCCATAACAAGCCTTAAGGAGCTATCAGCAGGGACCTGAGGCTGCGCACCCACCTCCTGCATGGGGCTAGACAGGGGACCTCAGGTCGTGCCTTCCACCCGCAGGGCTTGACAGGAGACCTCAGGGACAGAAGATGATGTGGGGCAACAGTAAACACGAGACCTCAGGCTGCTCCCCCTGCCCTGGCACCAGACCAGAGGAACTCAGACTGCACCCTCTTCCCTGGTGCCAGGCCGAGGGACCTCAGGCCATGCCCCCCACCCCAGCACCAGGCCAGAGGACCTCAGGCTGTGCCCCCTGCCCTGGCGCCAGGCTGGGGGATCACAGGCCACTCCCTCTACCCAGCAGGGCTTGATGGGGGACCTCAGGTCGTGTCCCCCTGCTCTGGCACTCACGGGACCTGAGGCTGCACCCCCCCACACCTGGCAGGGCTTGACAGGGTGGGACCAGCCGGGTCGGGATCTAGCCCAATGAAGGGGGGCCATCCAGGTTTGGGTCTCGAGCGATTTTGAGTTGCACGTGGGTAGTTGAAGACTTGACTCTGGGTTCCATGGTGCCCCCCAGACTCTGACAGGAGGAAGATTTTCATATACATTTTACTAATTTTCTTTAATCTCTGACACTTCTATTATAGAGAAAGGGCAAATAGCAATATTAAAATATTTCCTCTAATTAATCCCCTTTTAATGTGCATGAATTTCATGCACTGGGCCACTAGTATGTGTGTGTGTGTGTGTGTGTGTGTGTGTGTGTGTGTATCATACAGCCATCATTAGAAAGTATAATATGCCACATCTAAATTACTTACATAAAGAGAGAGTTTTGGAATCTCCAGCTCAAATGTGCCATTCAACACAGAAAAGTAATTTTACAGAAAATATTAGCAAAAAATGAAGGTGGTAATAAAGTATATTATCTATGAGACTCATGGCAAAGTCAATTTTTTATCTTTTCCCCATGTCTTCAAACACATCCCATCATATACCTTTTAGAGTCTTGCATTTTTAAAACTTCTGAAGAAAATGTGCCCAGCATATTCTAAAACTTGTTGCAATAAAACAAAGCAACGATAACCCAGTGTTCACTTTTATACTAGTATATCTTTGACCAGGAAAATATTGTCAACTCCAGGTCTAGATACCCAGCTATCCTGTCCCTTGCCTAGTGAACAACTTAAAAAAAATGTCCCATTTCTGCATCCCAGATTACTAATTTAACTGTTATGAACTTTATCAAAATTCTTGGACAGATTTGCAATGGGAGGCAAAAGCCATCATCACTTGAGTAGCCACGGTTCCCACTGCCATAGCGTGCTCTGCACTGGACAGGGTGATTCATGAATGGCCAGCTGGACTCTTTTACACCCAAAAAGAAACTTGCAAGAAAAGAGCATTACAACCTTGGCTGCCTCTGCACTGTTCCCCTCAGTTCTCCATGAGGGTTGAAATTGAATGCCTGCCAGGCAGCCTTTCATCTGCTTTGCTGCTGTTACACTGACACATGCTTTATGCCTGATGTGGGGAGGGAGGGAGGACAGGTACCCCTGAGATGATGGAGAGGTTCCCTGCCTTACCCTTTGAAGTTGCCAGGTTCCTATTACACCTGAGCAATCACTGATGTGACCTGTGAAATGTGACCCAGTGCTGGGTGGGTACAGGCTATGCATTAAACTTCAGCTCTTATCCAAGGAGTATGCTGGGAGATTTAAAGCCAGAAGTTCCTAATTTAAGGGCATGAATGCATCATATTGATCCACCAGATAATATTAGGAAACAACTCTATGATCCATAGACATTTGCAATTAGTTAAGGATTAAGAAGGAGAAAAATTTCTCCAAAGTCCAATCTTTTTAAATATTTGAAATTTCCCAGGGTAGCTGAGACAATAACCCTTGCTCTCAATAGTTTCAGTAGTTACATTAAAACAAGAGTGCCATTTAGAAGTAAAGCTAATGTGTGTTTAGGTAGTTTTATGTGTTGATATTTTTTAAGAATAACTGCTTGGAGCATTTGCACATTAGAAATGCTCCACATTAGAAACTGGACCCCAAAGTGACAGATCTAGGCATAAAGAAAACTTTTAAAAGAAAACTGTGACTTTTATAGAAGTCAAATGCCAAAAACATCTATTTCTCTCAGCTCTAGTGAATATTTTAGGTTTAAACATTAAGAAGATTATGAATAAACATATAGATTAGCCCAAGGAAACAGCTATAATCTATAATTTTATAAAACTCTTTGACCTTTACACATAGATTTGAAGCTAGCCCCAGAAGTCATCTTGCTGGCAGTGAAAATGATTGCTGCATGGCTGGATAAGCACTCTTTATGTGGAAAGAGTTTGCCAGCCTGTGGGCTGGGGAACAGGTGTATTCTACAGTCCCACTGCCAAAACCCAGATGACTCAGTGAGATTCAGTAATGAAAACAGTACTAGTCTGTATCTGTCCCTGGCTGATAAGATCCAAGTAAATGCTCAAATATTTAAGGTTGCATTCTTCTCCCCTTACTGTTCTCCAAGACAGCATCTGGGTATATTAGAAGTATGGCTTGCTTGCATGACCTTGTGGCAGTGTATGTGGAGGAAAATAAAGTCCTCACACTATCAGTGTTCTCTGAAGACTCTGTGCTGTAAAGAATTGTTCTCTGCCTCTCCCTGCACTGTGACACTGAGCCAAAGGACAGGAGAGGAGCTAATACTCATGTACTCACCCCTACATGGGGTCCATGGTTCTGACCTGTGGTCCTCTAGCATCTTCCCCCTGAAGACCCTCAGCCCTCTTGGCTCTTTTGCATCTCCTCCACAGACCACTCAGGAATACTCCTGGTCCTCAGCTTTCCAGCACAGAGGATGGGGAACCAGGAGCTCTGTCCACCCTCATGTCTTCCTGCCTTTTGCCATCACCTCTGTGCCATCGCTCCCAGCCTTACTGCAAGTGACACTAAACGGAAGTTATAGTTCTCACAGGAGCCAAGCGCTTCCCCCTGACTTGTCCCAGGAAAGTGGCCCACTCGATCTTATGTCTTCAGAGTGTCTTACGACTTCTCTGAGTGTTTCTAAAGCCACTCCTTCACACTGAGGTCCAGCCTCAAAGGGTCAGATCAATTCATTCTCATTTGGCAACGGTTTCGCTCCCATAATCCACTTGAATGATCAATTCCATAAGGCCTAGATTTTGACATATTATAAAATTCCTTTCTCAACACCAGTTTTCAGACCTACTGTTTTGCAATGAAGGTTTTAAGATAAATACATGCATTTAAACCTCAACGCTGGTGGGTTTATCTTGAAGACTAAAATTCCTGGGGAAAGTGCTTTGTTTTTTGAAAACTCATGTGATTCCAGCCCAGCCTCTCCTTCCCTGTGACATAAGCCTCCCAGATCTGGGGATAGAGAGCTACAGAGACACATATTTTAAGAAGCTAGAGGTTTGTATTTACACAACAGAATCTCTGCTAATCTCTTGGCATATGAAGATACCTGAAATAATATTCACCTAATATTAATTATCACTCTACCAGGATAATGAAATTGGGGATGAATTTTTTTTTTGTCCTTATTGTCTTACTTTTCAAAACGGTTCTTTTTTTAATTAATACCCATCATTTTTATCAAATAAATAATACCTTTAAAAAGTAAAAAGACAAAGTATGATAAAAAGCACATTCATAAAGATAAACCCCAACAGTGAATAATGAAAAGTTGAAGGTAGTCAATAACAAGGGAATAGTTAAATCAATCATGATATAGCCACTCAATGGAATAGTACGTTTCATTGAAAAGTATCACTATGGCCCTTGCTGGTTTGGCTCAGTAGACAGAGTATCGGCCTGTAAACTGAAGGATCCCAGGTTTGATTCTGGTTAAGGGCACATGTCCAGGTTATGGGCTTGATCCCCAGTAGGGGGCATGCAAAAGGAAGCTGATCAATGAATTCTTTCTCATCATTAATGTTTCTCTCTCTCTCCTTCTCCCTTCCTCTCTAAAATCAGTAAAAATATTTTTTTTAAATATCACTATGAAGTTCCATATAGCAGCACAGAAAATGTTAAACAATGTGAATAGAAATTATATTTCTAAAGTATATTTATGGAAGCATAAAACATAAATATTGTTTGCACTATACCATTGCTTAATATTTTAATTATTTCTCCTCTCCCAAAGTTTTAACTAAATAGTGAATTAAACATTTCAAAGTCATCAATTCCTAAACGTACAAAATTGAGTGTTCAATGAGATAACAATGACTTACTTGGGGACATATTATCTCTCAGCAGAACAGCACAAATCAGATACTGGCTACAGTCACCTCTGACACGTAGAGCTATGGTTAAATTAATTCAGCTATAGGAAATGTGGGAGCTACTTTGTAAATATGGAAAAAAAAAAGAGAAATGGGGTAAATCCAGGAGAGTGGCAAATACTTTCTTTGTACAGGGGTGAAAATCTTCTAGGAGAGTAAGTAAGCAAGTCTTGTTTTTTTGTGGAGTTTCAGTCATCAAGAACTTGTATCCA
Organism: Murina feae; assembly: GCA_004026665.1. NCBI lineage: Eukaryota > Metazoa > Chordata > Mammalia > Chiroptera > Vespertilionidae > Murina > Murina feae. Next base: position 4,818 of record PVJC01015788.1, on the reverse strand, counting down.
CTGAAATAAATTATTATATCAACTAGAGGCCCAGTGCATGAATTCGTATACAGGTGGGGTCTAGCTGGCCTGCCCTGATCGGGGTTGATCGGGCCAGGCCAGCCAGGAGGAGGGGATGAGGGAGGTTGGCTGACAAGCCCCACCCCCGATCAGGATCGGGGAGGCCGATCAGAGGCAGGGCCAGCTTCAGTGAGCAGCCAAGGGTGGTTGGTGGGCTGGCCCCATCCCTGATCAGGGTGGGGGTAGTGATCAGGGATGGGGCCAGCTGGGGGGAGGGGCTGAGGGCGGTTGGCCAGCCCCACCTCCTGGTTGAACTCCTGGTCAGACTCCTGATTGAGGGGAGAATTTGCATATTAGCCTTTTATTATATAGGATAATATTAAATTAAATGCCAAGAAGGAGAAACATATCACACAGAATTTCTGGGTGTCTTATGCAGATGAAATAGAGATTTATCCTTTAAAATTAGTGAGTGAGCCTTGAACAGTTGGGGGGAGAAAGAAGGCATAATTCTAGGTGTAAGTTCCTCCTCTTCACAGAATAAATAGAAGAGTAGGAATGTGATTTGGCACTAAAAGAGAAGAAAATTTAGACAGATGAGTGAAAAGGAAATCAAAAGATATGAGAAATGATGAGTGACTACAGTGTAATTATTGAACTATTAAAGATAGCTTCTGTCATCCTAATTTAGAGTTACTACACCAACTCTATGTCAACTCTATGTCAATATAGAAAGCCCCCATAACATGTATCTTACTGGATTCTTTAACCTTTGAGGAGGCCACTTATAGGTGTTGTGGACCCCAAAAGCCATGACATCTTGACATTTACCCCAGTCCCTTTCTTTACAAGGGCTCTAGTAACATGCCTATACAAGTGACTTGGTTGCAACAACAGCTAGAACCTTGTCACCTTTCTGGTACACTTGCCTTATAGGCAAACAGTATAAAGGAAGTGATAACTTTTTATTCATTATAATTTATTCAACAAATATAAGCTGAAGTTGGACCATGTTTAGACTATTCTAATACACTGGATATAGTAGAGAACAAGACAGGTTTCAGTTCTCATGGTGCTTACATATTAGCAGGAAAGAGAAACAATATATAAGCAATCAAATAAATTTGACAAGGGTTAGTTTCACAATGCTAAAGATAAGCCTTCAATAATTTCACCTTAAAGCTAATCTGAGGACACAGTCAAGCATAGTGATCACACTATGCCCTTTGGATGGCAATATCTTGAGCAGGTAAGTATGTGTGAGTATATGCCTCTGTGTGTGTATTCAGTTATTATAACAGAATCATAACTTCGCTATGAATTTCAACATCATCATACCATCTTATACCAAACCTGCTCCAGTTTTTCTGATTAGCAACCTAAGAGGCACTGGAAGAGGTACTGTGCAAGATACCAGGTGAGTAGTATGCACCTCTATCCTCCATACACTCAGGATCTAGTGGTGCAAAAAGGCAAGTTTATATGTAACATAATAATAGAAGAAAAAGTGTAAGTTCTAGAAGAGAGGTAAAGTCCACCTGTCACAAAAGCAGTGAGGTCAAGAGTGGTAGAGAGCTAGAAGCACAGCCACCACTTCTCTCACATTTCTGAAAGGTTGAGAACCACTTTTTGTTGTTGTTGTTGTTTGTTTTAATATATTTTATTGATTTTTTACAGAAAGGAAGGGAGAGGAATAGAGAATCAGAAACATCGATCAGCCGCCTCCTGCACACACACCACCCCCTCCTCCACCGGGGATATGCCCGCAACCAAGGTACATGCCCTTGACTGGAATCGAACCTGGGACCCTTCAGTCCACAGGCCAATGCTCCATCCACTGAGCCAAACCGGTTAGGGTGAGAACCACTGTTTTACAACCTAGCTACCTCTACATTTTTCTCTCCTGCACTGCTGTTTTAGGACCTAGAGTATCCAAGGATATAGAAAATTTGATGGCAGATAGAACCTGAATAAACACAGCCAATTACAACCTGTGTAATTATGAGCCAATTATTTCAACCCTCAGAGACTCAGTTTCTTCTGTTATAAAAGGAGAACATAATATCTGCCTCTCTGTGGTGATATGATGAAGGGAAGGGGGGCACTTCTGATGTTTGCAGCTCAGGAAATGCTTTCCCCTTTCAGAATCAAAATTTCCAGGTAAGAACCAAAAATACTGACCATGTCACTTCTACTTCCTGTAGTTATTCTACTTATCCTCAGACCTACATAGAGAGGAAAGAAGGTGGTAAGGTTTTGGTAGGTGGAACACTTGTTTGCTGCTCTCAAAATTGGCAAAGGCAACCCTGGAAATTTGTTACCTGAGAAAAATTTACTTTGTTGATTATGGTTAGAAGCCAACTGAGTCTTTGCTCCAACACCTGGCAGCCATATGACGTTGGACAAGCAATATGTCAATCTGTAACTTGCAAATAAAACCACTACTGGCCTAGCCTCCCTCAAAAAGGGAAGGAGTGGTGTCTGATGACATCAGGGACATAAATGCACCACCTAGGCTCTAGTCATAACTTTAAAATGATTGGAACTGCCTGGGGGACAGAAATTTCAGGAGAAGGAAAGGTGGACCTTTTCCCAGTCCTGGAAAGCAAATTACTTGTGCCCCAAAGGCAAAGAGAGAGTCAGAATTCAAATTCTTAATAAGACAGATGACTTCCAAACCTTTTCTCACATCTACATCAGTAATGGTTCTCCAAAGACAGTCTAAAGCTCACTTCATAATTCACATTCTCTACTTTTCTTTTATACCATGCTGATCAATGCAGCCAATGTGATTTCAAAATCCATGGAGGAAATAAAAATTAGCACTCCAATTACATCTTACTACACACAAAAACCTTCAAGTCAGGAGTCTTACTCATCTTTCATCCAATATTTAACACAATCAGTACAAAAATGAAAGCTCAATAAAAAATCGCTGAATGAGTGACTAAATGAAAATCTGTGTGTGTGTGTGGTGGATGTCAGTGTGATAAGCTACCAAATGTACATCCTGAGCAATTTTTCAAAGTAATTAGACATTTGAGGTCTACCTAGGGCTGAACCTTTACTTCTTATAGCGCTTGTGTGAGCACTTATTACAAATTAATAAAATGTTTTAAATGAATCAAGGATTTTCATTAAGTACAGTTGACACAATTAAAGAGAAAAACAAACATTAATCATACTGCTTACTCCAACAGTTCTTCAGCTTTTCAAGCCTTAATTTCACTTCAACGAATTGTGTCCTTTCTCTATAACAAACCTACAGACCTTGGTAGAGGAGCGGGTACCAATATCGCCATTGCCTGTGGAGCATTATAGCCATACCAATCACCCAGGCAGTCAGCTCAGACCTCATTCCCTCACAACCTTAAGCACCTCATGCCATAGATTTTAACACTTTTTATGAGGAAATAAATCATGGCAATGTCAGGCCAGATATTCACATGGTACACAAGCCTTACATTGCTCAAACCCAGCATCTCTTCCAAGGCATGCTGCCTCACATGCTATATGTGAATAGAGATGTCGCCTTCACTGTGCCCGTGTGGAGTACAAACGTCCTCTGACTATGTAGTGGAGGTGCTGGCTAAATATATCTGGCCACCTTTGCATTGGAAAACTTCCTCAGCAAGTTTTTTTCAAATGATGCCTGAACCAGCACCACTGGCTACTACACCACAGGAGTTAAAGGAGGTGTTCATCCAGTACTTTGTATTAATGAGACTTACATTGCTGAGTGGGAGGGAAAGCCATCCAATGACACTCACCAGTTAAAACTACTTGCCTGTATAGTGACCTGCATGTCCTGAGTACTTTCTTCCAAACAAGGATAGAACGTTAAGATAGAAAACCAATCCCATTTCCCTTAATTTTTAATTATACTTTTTTTACTTTTATTTTTCATTTACTCTTCAATGAATCAATCAAATTGTGTGTTGGTATACTCAAGTTACTCTCTTGGTGTCTGTTTTCTTCTCTGCTATTCCTCTACTGAGAAAGTAAATTCAACAGCTCATTATGTTGCAGAGGGAAGATACCAATTTCCAGCTCGCACTTATGAAATATAACACTGGGTAGGGAATATTGCTTTTAAGAAAACGTGGGCAGAGAAGAATCAAGAGAACATGAATCCTGAGTGGGCTAGCCTCTGGTGGTGTAAATGTAACAGTGTCCCAATCCTTCTGTGCAACACTATGGACTGCAAATGAAATGAAGCTTATCCATTTGTTTTTATGATTGATTTGATCTTCCTAAACTCATTGCTTGATGGTACTGAAAGAGATGTAAGTATTGGATTTAGGGGAGTGTCCTTTATCCCAACAAAACCAACTAGAAACACTTTATGTAAATTTTTTATTAAGTTTGCCTTTGTCAGAACCTTCAGTCACTCAAGCATTCATTCATCACTTTGGGTCAAATCCTTAGTGATTTGGGGCCAGGGGCAGATATATGAGATAAGGTCCTTTCTTTCAACTCAAGTGGGGAGAAACAAACTCATAAATAATTAGATCATAGAGAAGGAGTACTTAAATTTAGCTAAGAAATAAGTCTGACTTTTTAAAGTATTCATGTCTGAGAAGTTCAAATCTTCTTATTAGCACCTCAAGGAAATGACCTTAGACCTGTGGCAAAAAACCTCTGACATCAACTTATTTATAAAGTTGAGATTATTTTACCTACCTGACAAGGTTAGTGTCAACAGAAATGATGATGCTCATCAAAGTGTCACAGGAGTGTTAGTTACCATACTTAATATCCTCCTCTGATCTTTGCCCACCACCATCCACATCGAAGCAAGTACTTTAGAAAGTGTAG
>PVJC01015787.1:0-34588 GCA_004026665.1 Murina feae | reverse complement strand
GTGGGCCCTCCGGTGGGAAACGTCCAGGCCTGCACTCACCAGCCCTCCCACCCCCCAGTGCACGAACCCTGAAGGGGCTGTGGGCAGCCTGAAAATGGCCCTCAGCCCCTCACCCAGGCTGGCCAGGCATGCCAGCAGGTGGACATCCCCCCCGAGGTGTCCCAGACTGCAAGAGGGCACAGGCCGGGCTGAGGGACCCCCACCCCCCGAGTGCACAAATTTTTGTGCACCGGGCCCCTAGTCTTATACAATAAAAGCCTAATATGCAAATCAACCAACTGGTGGAACTGGTTGCTATGTTGCACACTGACCACCGGGGGCAGACGCTCAATGCAGAAGCTGCCCACAGGCCCCAGGCCGGCCAAGGCAGGTGCCAGTGGGGGGGGGGGGGGAATCACCCCACAGATGGGCCCTGATCTGCCAGGCCTAGGGACCCTGCTCATACCTGAATTTCACGCATCAGGCCTCTAGTAAAAACCTATTTAAGAGAAAAGGAAAAGGTGCAAACCCAACGTGTCCTCTCAGTCGCTAGGAGTATTCAGTCCTACGCAATGATCAGGCAGACAGGCCTGGGAGCAGCCTGGATGGAGGCCACCTGCCCTTCCCCGTCTCCGAATTTGCCGACCAGGATCTGACCTCTCCCCCAGCAGAACGGCTTCCGGTAACCATGATTTCCGGGAAGTTACTTTCTCACCATCCAGGAAGCCTGAGGTGCAAGGAGAAGGCGCCCCCAGGTTGGGTCCTCCTGTGGGCGTGAGGGTGTCTGTTCCCGGCCTCTGTCCTTCCTGTATGTGTCCACCCCAATGTCCCCTTTCAATATGGACACCAGAGCTATTGGGGTAGGGCCCATCCGAACATCCTGGTTCTAGCTTTGTCATCTCTGTGAAGGCCTTACCTCTGATTATGGAGGTCCTGGGGGCAAGGACTCCAAGACAGGAACTTTGGGGGACATGATTCTGGCTGTAACACCTTCACCGCAAGGGACCTCTTCCCCGGTTCATTCTTCGCCATAAAGCCTGTTTCCAGGTCATCACCTCCCAGGTGCTGCAGACAGGGTGGACCCTCGCCTGCTGCAGGGAAGCAGGCACCAGGGGTACCCAATGCGACCTAAAGACATTTAAAACACAAGCATCAGTCCTGACCAGTGTGGTTCAGTGGATAGAGCTTCAGCCTGCGGACTCAGGGGTCCCAGGTTCGATTCCAGCCAAGGGCATGGACCTTGGTTGCGGGCACATCCCCAGTGAGTGGTGTACAGGAGGCAGCTGATCGATGTTTCTCTCTCATCGATGTGTCTAACTCTATCTTTCTCCCTTCCTCTCTGTAAAAAAAGTCAATAAAAAATATATTAAAACACACGGATCACCCATTAGCACCGCCACTTTTCAAACAAATGTCCCGCGCATTGTCCTAGGCGGGAGCCTGGGCGGGGCGGGGCGCGCTGCAGGGACCCCACGTGCGCAGCCTCGCGCGGTGGTTCCCAGCTCCCGACGCGCAGCGCAAGGGGCGTGCCAATCAGGCTCCCGGTGGCCAATCAGGTCGCGTCCCGAGCCCACCGGAAGCCGGGCCGTAATCCGCGCCGCGCCGTCGTAAAAGCGCCGGTCTCCCCAGGCGACGGGTAACGCGGGAAGATGGCGGCGCTGGTGGCGGCGGAGGCCCTGGCGCTCCCGGGCCCGGCGGAGGCGGCCGAGCCGGCCGAGGCGGCGGAGCTGAGCCGCGCCCTGAGCCGCCTGCTGCCCGGGCTGGAGGCCGACAGCAAGCTGGGCCGGCGGCGCGCGCTCGAGGCGCTGCAGCGCGCCCTGGAGACGGCGCAGCCCGAGGCGCCCGCCGCCGACCCCGCCGCCTTCCAGGGCCCCTGGGCGCGCCTGCTCCTGCCGCGCCTGCTGCGCTGCCTGGCCGACCCGGCCGAGGGCTGCCGTGCGCTGGCCGCGCACCTGCTGGGCCTCGGCCTGCGGCGCGCCGCGCGGCCCCGCGACGCCCTGCCACGCCTGCTGCCCGCGCTCGCCGCGCGCCTGGCGGGTCCCGACTCCGCGCGCCGCCCGCCGCCCGAGCCCTGCGAGGAGCTGCGCCTGGCGCTCGTGCAGCTGCTGCGCGTGGCCGTGGACCTGGGCGGCGCCGCGCTCGCGCCCCACCTGGACGACGCGGTGCGCGCTCTGCGCTGCGCGCTGCTCGACCCCTTCGCCGCCGTGCGCCGCGAGAGCTGCGAGTGCGCCGCGGGGCTGGCGCGCGCCACGCCAGGTGCGGGGAGATGCGGGGAAGGATCGGGGGGGGCGGGGGGGCGGGGACCCCGAACCCTGTCCCCTCCAGGCCCCCGCTTTCCTCCTGGACGCTTCCCCACCGCCTTTCTCTCAACGTGCAGAACCACCGCCGAAGGTCAAGCGAGTAAGGGGACGGGCCTGCCCCTCGCGGGGGAACCCGCGTGGAGAAACCGCTCCAGTCTTTTCATCCGCGTTTCTCCGCGGTCCCCCCAAATGGAGGGAGGCCGCCCCTCTCCTGCCTCCCACCAGTCCGTCCTCCCTCCCCTTCCCCAAGCAGCCCTTCCCGCGGCGTCTTGCCTGATCAGGCGGGGGAGTGGGAAGGTAGGGGAAGCACCGACTTAGTCCCGCCCGGAAGGCTTCCCGGAGGAGAGAGCCGTGAAGGGAAGGCGGGCGCTGGCGGTCGGGAGGGACCCAGGCTTGAGGAGTAAGGTTGGAGCAAAGAGGAGGCCCAGGTGACTGACTTCAGGGAAGGAGGGGCGAGGAAGAGGGCCGGGTGGGGGTGGATTTAGCATTCGGTGCAGCGGAGCCAGGCGAGGTGTGCAGCAGGGGCCTGGTGGGTCGGAGGTCGCTGGTGCGGGTGGAGAGGGGGTTACTGGGATGGCCATGAGGGGAGGAGGACGCCAGTCAGGGGCATCCCCGATCGGTACTTGCATGACCCGGAGGGCCGTGGGCTGGGCAGGGCCGTCTGCCAAGTAGAGAGGGAGGCAGCAGCCGGGAAGCTGGGAAGCTCGAGCTGGCGATTTCCCTTTGAGTCGGATGAGGAGCGAGGGGCACGGAGGTTTGGGTGGACAGGAGAGGAAGGAAGAGCCGGGCGTAGGGTAATGTCAGGTCAGGGTTGGATTCACGTGGTGCCGATTCCAGCGGGGCTGGGAAGAGGCTGGACTTGGCCGGGAGATGGCCAGTGGGCATTCCCGCCGTGAATGCGTTTCTCATCGCCCTGGACCTCGCTCCCCCGTGCCACCAGCTGGAAGGACTGCCCCGTGTTTGCAGCTTTCTGTGCTTCCCTGGTGGACTGTGAGTTCCAGGAGGGCGGCCCGCACCTCGCTGCGCCCCAGCCCAGAGCACAGTCGTGCCCGCCTGGAGGAGGTGCACCCCCGACTGTTGAGTGACGGGCTGTTTCTTCCGCTTGAAGCACCCCCCAACTCCACACCGTCCCCTCTGCCCACCCACCCTGGGGGCCCCTCTCCTGTGGATCCTGGTCGCTGGGCAGCTGTAAGGCCGAGAACTCGCTCAGAGTACCACGGAGATGACGACCTGTAGACAGGTGTCAAGCAGCGGCTGGACTGAGGCCAGCAGAGACCCAAAGCCAGGGGGCCGGCCTGGCTGGCCTTTTGTTTGTTTGTTTGTTTTTTAATGTGTTTTTATTGATTCCAGAGAAGAAGGGAGAGAGAGAGAAATAGAAACATCAGTGATAAGAGAGAATCATGGATCGGCTGCCTCCTGCGCGCCCCCCACTGGGGATGGAGCCTGCAAACCGGGCCTGTGCCTGACCAGGAATCCAACTGTGACCTCCTGGCTCATAGGTCAATGCTCGACCACTGAGCCCCACGGTCGGGGCTCCGCCTGGCTGCCTGGAAGATCCTTCCAGTGCTGAGTCCTGAAGCAGGCGGCACTGGTCCCGCTCCTCATAGCAGGGCTCGGGGTCTGGCTTGGGCACAGCTGGGGTGGGGGCTGGGGCAGGGTCTCCCTGGCTCAGTTTCTTTCTGGCTGGGTCCTCAGGTTCTCCCCCATCTTCAGCTGAGGGGCTCTCGCCCCAGCCTTTTCCCCTTGGCCCCCAAGCCTGGGTCGGAGAGGTGCTTCTGGGTCACAGGCCTATTCCTGCGTCTCTACCAGGGCCAACCTGTTGCAGGGACCTTGATGGGGGAGGGAAGGCCCCAGGGGCTGCGGCCCAAGGAGCAGCGCACTCACTGTGGCCTCCCCGCCCCACAGACCACTTCCACATGCAGTCCGAGTCTCTGATCGGCCCCCTGATGCACAGCATCTCACACCAGCACTGGAAGGTCCGCGTGGCCATCATCGAGGCCACGGGCACGGTCATCCAGTTTGGCAACGGGAAGTCGGTGGACGATGTGCTTCCTCACTTTGCTCAGCGGCTCTTCGATGACGTCCCGCAGGTAACGGGAGGCCCCTCCTTCCCAGCAGCTGGTGTGCTGCTGGCTCTGGCTTCTTTTTTCTTGAAGATGTTACACCAGGCGCCTTGCTCAGCCCAGGTGCCCGTTTCCCTGCTTCCGGGAACTGGGAGCTGAATTGTCCGAGCGCATTTGTTATTCCTCAGCCCGAGGTTGCGAGGAGGACTGATTCCTCTGCGGGGAGGAGGGAAACCTGCGCTGTGTGCTTGTGTGCAGAGGCGTCTCCACCAATCGGACTTAGTGGAAACGGGGCCTGGGAGGAGAAGGGCGGTCGGGCTCACTCGTCCCTTTGGGCATTAGGTCCCGTTGAGCGCAGACAGACTGCGATTAGGATGCTGGCTTATGTTGGCGTGTTAGCTTGTGAAACATCCCAAGGGGCAGAGGAAGGCTGCAGCAGGCAGGCTGTCTCCCAGGGGAGGCACATGGAGGGGGCCCATGCGCCAAGTCCCAGGGGAGAGGCAGGAATCCTAGGGGAGGAGGCTCCCCTGCCGTCGGTGCTAATGCCCCTGGGTGTGGTGTGGTCCCTGACCCCCGAAGGTGGAAGGGTTAGCCCTGTGCCCCAGCCTCTCCTGCGTCTCATGTCACATCTGTGCTTTCCCTGCCCTGAGGTCTGGGGCTGTGTGCCGTGCTCAGGGTCACCCAGCTGGAGGCTGCCTCCCGCCTCAGGCGCACGGTGTGCTTCCCGGTCACTTTGCTTTGGTTTTTTGGTTTGTGTCTGTTGTTAGTCCTCACCCGAGGGTACTTTCCCATGGATTCTTAGGGAGAGTGAAAGAGAGAGGAGAGGGAGGGACGGAGAGAAACGGGAAACAACGTGCCCTTGACCGGAATCGAACCCGGGACCCTTTGATCCGCAGGCCAGCGCTCAGCCAGACCGGCCAGGCTTGTTTTAGTTGATCAAACACCTCTGTTAAGCTTTAATTCGCATAACTAACAGTTCATGTAACGTGCTCAGTGTTTTTGATATACTACATCATTTTTAAGTTTTTGGTAAAATGTATGGAACGTGCGCTAACCTGCATGTGCAGTGATTAGAGCTTTGGCTCGCGCAGCCAAGGGTCTCAGGTTCAATTCCAGGTCAAGGGCACGTACCTGGGTTGCAGGTTTGATCTCTGTCCCCGATGGGGGCCTATGCACGTGGCAACCAATCCATGTGTTTCTCTCACATCAAGGTTTCTCTCTCTCTCTCTCTCTCTCTCTCTCTCTCTCTCTCTCTCTCTTTCTCTCTCTCTTCTTACCACCCTACCCCTTCTTTTTCTTTCTTCAAAAACCAATGGGAAAAAATCCTCAAGTGAGGATTAGCCCATTATACGCACACACACGCACACACACACGCACACGCACACATACTTAGAACACAAAATTGGACATTTTAATTTTTTTGCTGCTGTTGTTAATCTTGGACCAAATTCCTGGTGTGAACTACATCGCCAGGGGCCAGGTGGAGGCAGGGCTTCAGCAGAGCTCCATCTCTGCCCCTCCTGCTTCCCCTCACTGGTAACTCGGGCTCTGCCTCAGGGAACTAGACCAGGGCATTTGGTGTGTTTTAAGCTCCTTTCTTCCCTGTGGCAGTTAAGGTAGGTAGAGGTGTGCCCATCACCTTTACAGGCAGCCAGCAGCAGGACGGGGGCCCGCTGGCTTCCCCAAGAGTCCCGGCAGGTAGCCAGCAGGTGTTGCATTGCGCTTGGGCAGGAGGCTCGCTCTCATGAGCAGAGTCGGGCCAGAGCATCGACCGGGCCTGGGATTGGCCGGCGAGCCGAGTGAGGACCTGGGATCCGGGCTCAGCCCTGGCCCGGCCCTGAGCTGTCTGTCCCGCAGGTCCGGCAGGCGGTGACCCGCGTGGTGGGCGGCTGGCTGCTGGCGCTGCGGGACCGGTACTCCTTCTTCCACAAGCTCATCCCCCTGCTGCTCAGCAGCCTTGACGACGAGATGCCGCACATTGCGTGAGTGACAGGGACTCAGGCCGCCCGCCCAGGTGCAGGGAGGTGGGGCTGACCACCCTGCCCCCCTGCTGCTGCGCGTCCCTGTGGACTGGCTGTCAGGGACCCGCCTTCCTGAACTCACCCCTGACAACCGTGTCGTGTGCTTAGGAGCCCAGCCAGCCCTTGGTCTGTCTATGTGAGGGCACGTGGCATGAACAGGCTCTGTGGTTTTTTAAATGTAATTTTCCCGACTTAATACTTGGGGCACAGACCTCAGTTAGCTCAGTACTGTTGGTAAAGTGCACAAGCGCCCTGCAATCCTGGCCCGTCCTCAGGGGACACTCAGCACTGCCCTCCCTGACTGTCCCTGTGTCTGTCCGTCTGTCTGTCCGCAGGCAGGAGGCTGCCAGCCTCTGGGAGGAGGCCGGCCTGCAATGGCAGAAGGAGAACGAGGAGGACCTCAAGGACAAGCTCGACTTCGCCTCCCCCCCACCCGCCCATCACCCCTCGCCAGGTGGGTGCCGCCTTCCCGGACGGTGACCTGGGTGGGGCAGCCTGAGAGCCTGTCCCAGGAGAAGAGGGTGAGGCCAGGGGCTGTGCAGGCCAGTCTGTGTGTCTGTCTCCACTTGAAGGACATCTCGGTCGGTCATGTTGGGGACGTCCTGTGAGGCCAGCGTCCCCACCTGCACACGGGTTCTGTGTGACGTCCTCCCCGGGCTGATGCTGAGCCGCAGGCTAGAGGCTGCAGCCGGGTGGGGGCTGCCTGTGTGTGCCCGAGGCCTGGGCATGGTGAGGTGTGTCCCCTTGTGGGTGTTTGGCAGGACCACATGCACAGTGGTGTTGAGCTGAGTTCTCCGTCCTGTTCAGGAGTGTCGAGGCTTTCCCGCCATCTTGGACCTGGTCCTTGGTCAGACCTGTGCTGGGCAGCTCCTAGGCCCCAGCTTGTCCCCACCCAGTGGCCCAGCAGGCCCTGGGCTCCCTCCTCAGTGTCTCCTCCTTTCCCACCTGCCTCCCTCCACAGCAGACGGTGCTGCTTCTGAGTAAAAACCTCTGTTCTCCCCGTCTCCTCCGAGAGGGCAGGCTTGTCTGCCTGCGTCCAGCACCTGGGCCAGGTGTGCCGGGTGCAGAGGCTCAGCGGGTGGCTGGGTGACTGTCCTCTCACTGGGAGGCGGACGGTGTGATGTGTGGCTGTGGCACAGACCTGGGCAGGGAACAGACCCGCTTTGAGAAGGAACGTGCCTGCTGGGGGGCACTGCACATGGCACCACGCCTGTCCAGCAGCACCTGGGCCAGGGCTGGTCAGGGCCAGCCCTCCTGAGGACACAAGGCGTGAGGTGCCGGTCACAGCACTGAAATAGCCCTTTCCAGCGAAGCCGGGGCCTCGCCGCTGTCTTCCCATTGGTGTTCACCTGACGGTGCCCCGGCCAGGAGGCACCCAGCACCCGGCAGGTGCCTGAATAGCCCATGCAGGGGCAGGTGACCGTGCCCGGGGCTCCTCTGCTGTGACGTCGTCCCCTGTTGAGACTGGTTTCCGTGGTAGCGGCCGAGGGAAAGGAAGCCCTCTGTCATGGGCATGGAGGCGGCTTTGCTCACCGTCTTCGGAGGAAGTAGGGCTGCTCACTAGGTCCATTGGAGCGCAGGTGCCCCGCGGCCAGCACTGTGCTCTGTTCCCGCGTCTGCTGGAGCTCGCCGCTCCGCTTGCTCGTCCGGGCTTTCGGAGGCGTCAGGGAAGAGCCTGAGCATTGTCAGGAATGTTACGCTGTGCGGAGACAGGAGCGGCCGCGGGAGCTGGCTGGAGGGCAGGTGTGCTCCGAGTGTGAGGACCAGGGCAGGGACGGGCAGGCCTCCGCCATCCGGCAGCCACGTGGCACCTGGTTCACGCTCACAGCCCTGAGTGCCGTCTCCTGCCAGGGGCAGCGGAGGCCCAGGAAGGGTGCGCGCCTGGCTGGGCCAGGTCTCGGGTCCGAGCAGGTGTGGCTCCTTGTCATTCTCTGACGCCCGTCTTGGTTGACCCTTGGCCCCTGCATGGAGGGAAGGCCCACGCTGGCGCTCTCAGCATAGCTGAGTGCGCTGCCTGCAGGCCTGCTGTCGGACTCGGGGAAGTCTGTTTTCCTGCTGCACTTAAATTCTGCTCAGTCTAAGCAAACAGCGGAGTCAGCTCCGCGCGCCACCCTCCCGGCCGGGCCCTGCTGGCCTCTCCCTGACCTGAGGGGAGGCCTTGTTGGTCCAGCTTTTTGTTGTGAAAGTACCAGTTGTGCTTTCAGAGAAGGTTGGTGGGTAACTGCGCTTTCTGGGCTCTGGGCCGTCCGCGCTCTGGGCGGGAAGATGCTCATCCAAATGCCGCCAGGCCCCTCCCCGGACCGTTGTCTCCGCTGCTGCCGGGCAAAGGCCTCACCTTGTGTCTGCCTCAGGACAGCCAGCTCTGGCCCAGCTGGTGTGCTCAGTGGATAGGGCTCGGCCTGTGGACTCAGGGTCCCAGGTTCGATTCCAGTCAAGGGCACATGCCGGTTGCAGGCTGGATCCCCAGTGGGGGACGTGCAGGAGGCAGCCGATCACTAATTCTCGCTCATCATTGATGTCTCTCTTTCCCTCTCCCGTCCTCTCTGAAATCAATAAAGTATTTAAAATAAAAATAAAAACAAAGAACCAGGTCTGCAGAGGCATGGGGTGCAGGCGCCGGCCCTCACGCACGGCCGGAGGCAGCACGGCGGCGTCTCCGCGCGTGAACTGCTTACGTGGGCTCCAGGCACCCACTTAACGCAGCGAGAGGAGGCCCGTCCACCCACTGGGAGTGGCCCAGGTGCCCACCAACAGAGGGGCACACGCAGGTCCCTGCAAGCACGCGTGTTCTTGGCCGTGAGAGGAATGGAGTTCTGGCACGGCTGCAACACGGTGCTCTCCGACGCGCGCAGTCAGGGCAGCTCGTGCCCGTGACGCCCCGGGAAGGACAGCGCTGCGGCACGGGCGGCTCTGAGCTTCTCGGCTCCCTCTCCTCTCTTCAATCCAGAGGCGCGCCCGGGGCTGGGCTGTCGGGAGCTCGTCTTCAGAAACCTCTCCAAGATCCTTCCCGCCATCTGCCACGACGTCACGGACTGGGTGGCGGGGACCCGGGTGAAAGCTGCGCGGCTGCTGGCGGTGCTGCTGCTGCACGCCGAGGACCACGCCACCCAGCACCTGGAGGTCCTGCTGCGGACCCTGCTGCTGTCCTGTGCCGACGAGGAGGGCGCCGTGGTCAGCAGCGTGAGTCCTCCCCAGCCTTCCCGCTCCCTCTGGGGAGTGCTCTGATGGGGCGGTACGGCACCTAGGGTGGCAGCCAAGGACCCAGCCCCACAGCTGAGACCAGAACGCTCCCCATCCCCAATGCCCGCACCCGCCCGTCTGCTCTGCGCTCTGCCCACAGCCTAGGGGGTGGAGGGTGTTCTCGCATCCCCACACCCTGGGTCACCCAGCCGTGCAGCGAGCTGTCCCTTCTCATAGCCAGGGGCTCCAGGGCCTGAGCCCTGTGCGGTGGCTGCGTTAGGGACCCCCCCAGAACTGAGCCTCCCACCAGCCAGACGCGCTGCCTGTGCCCAGTGGTGTCATCTCTGCTCGGGGACGTTCTGAGCACAGCCGAGCGGCCCAGGGCTGTCTCTGTTAGAAAGCAGACGTGCGGGGTGCCGGCCCTCAGCCCTCGGCTTCCTCGGCAGTGCACCAGGTCCGCAGAGCTGATCGGGACGTTCGTCAGCCCAGCAGTGTTTCTGAAGCTGCTCTGGCCGATGCTGAAGAAGTCGCCCTCCGCCTCCGGCCTCCTGGTCCTCGCCGCAGTCATCCGGGGCTGCCCGAGGGAAGCCCTGCGCCCGCACCTGAAGGCCATCACCACAGAGCTGGCCGGGGCGCGCATCCGGCAAGGCGCGGAGAACGTAAGAGGGCGGCGGGGGCGCCATCACGTTGTCCGGGAACGTTTTCATGATCTTCACAGAAAGACGCCTCTGATAAAGTCCCATTGCACGCGCGTCTCCGGACGCGTCCCAGCCCCGCCTGGGCCAGGGAGCCCTGAGACTGGCACTGTGCTCCTGCACCTTCATGTGGGCAGAGGCGCCCTGCCCACCCAGACGTGTGTGCAAGTGAGAGTGTGTGTGCATGTGGGCAAGTGCACCCATGACCATGTGCCCCCATGTGAGTGAGTGAGTGTGTGTGTGTGTGTGTGTGTGTGTGTCTCACACGTCCTTAGGAAGGAGGTGGTGTTTCCTGTAGTTGTCTCAGTAGCTGGAAGAACAGGCCACTAGTGTCTTGTAAGAACAGCCTGAAATTTGAAAACTCCCTTGGGAAGCCGAGGGGCTGGCATGCTGGGAGCTGCAGGGCTGGGCGTGGTGCCACAGCCCCAGGTGTCCGGCCGAGCACGTGCCTGGGCTCCCTGTAGGAACGCAGCCTCGGCTTTGGAATGTGTCGAGTGAAAGGCAGTTGAAGTGAGGAAGCAACACCAGTGGCTCACACGCCCCGTCTCACGGAGTGCGGGGAGCAGGCCCCAGCTTCCCAGGGCCTGGGCCTCGGGTGGTGTTATTGTGGGAGCAGCCCCCTCTGTGTAGGTGGATGTTGAAATTCCAGTTAAGTACGGAGAACTGCAACGTTTCCTCTAGGCGTTGCCATGGTCACAGCAGGGCTGACGTGCTAAGGATGGGCTGGTCTTAGCAAATTCCTTTTTATTTTGGTGACTGTTCCTTATGTGCATGTCATGTTTATATTTAACATTGTTACAGTAAAATGCCGCTCCTTAAACATACGCTGTTTATATTTAACACTAGGGGCCCGGTGCACAAAAATATGAGCACTCGGGGGTGTCCCTCAGCCCGGCCTGTGCCCTCTTGCAGTCTGGGAGCCCTCGGGGGATATCCACCTGCTGGCATGCCTGGCCAGCCTGGTGAGGGGCTGATGGCTGTTTGCAGGCTGCCCACAGCCCCTTCAGGGTTCAGGTGCCTACTGGGGTGCCTGGCCAGCCTGGGTGAGGGGCTGATGGCTGTTTGCAGGCTGGCAACAGCTCCCATTGACTGAAGGTCCCAGTGAAGCTGGCTGGAAGCAGGTTTCTGGGGTTTATTTATCTTCTATAATTGAAACTTTGTTGCCTTGAGCGGAGGCCACAGCCAGCCTAAGCAGGCAGTTTCCCCCATCGCTGACCTCCTTTTTGCTTTAGCTTCGTGGCTGCTGGCCGCCATCTTGACTGGGTTGATTTGCATACCATCACTCTGATTGGCTGGAGGGTGTGGCTTAGGTGTAATGGAGTGAGGGTTAATTTACATATTGCTCTTTTATTAGATTAGATAACTATATTAAAACGATTGCTCCTTAAATATATATTGTAGGTCATTTTAGAAACTAGACAAAATCACATCCTCAAAAAGTCAGTCAACCAGCCCAGGCCTCATTGGACTGTGGGAGAGGTCAGGGGTCAAACTGCTTTGCCAGGCTGGCGTGCAGGTCCAGTAGGCCGTGCCTTGTCCTAGGCCATCGGGAAACCGTTTTGTCCCTGGAGTTGTATTTTTGTGACGACGTAGTGGCACAGAAGTGTTTTCAAATGCACAAAGCAGAACAGAACAGACCTCCAGGGCCTGCCACAGGCGCCTCCAGGGCCTGCCACCAGCTCTCACACTCCTTCTGCCGCCCGCCACCTTCTTCTTGAACTCGGGGAGGAGCTGAGGTGTTTGGAAGCAAATCCAAGATGCCCAGGCATTTCGCTAGTGAATTCTCCATCACACGTTAGCATCACTGACACATAAGAACTTTTAAAAATGTGTGTAAAATACTATTAAGCAATAGATGGAATTAGCAAGAATGTGTTCATTCCCAGTGTGTTCAGTTGGCCATGGTTTAAAAAACGCCCTTTATGGGTGGCACACTGGACACCGTGGCTGGGCACCACACGTGGCTTCTGTGGCTTGTGGTGGCCGTGGCCCCGTGAGGAGGCAGTGGCCCAGGGACCAGGCTGACGGGCTCCCGCCCTGTTCACAGCTGCGCTACGGGGAGAACCTGCTGCAGTGTGTGCAGGCGGTGGTGTCCGCGTGCGGGGAGGACGGCCAGGGGTGCGGCCTGCAGCTCATGCAAGTGCTGGTGACCGTGATGGCGCTCCCGGGGGCCTCGGGCCTCGGCGACCAGGTGAGCCTGCTGGTGACCCCGCTTGGCTTCATGGGTGGCAATGCCCACCTCCGACAAATGGGATCACGACTGTAAATTTAACGAAGATGAGAGTCCGACCCTGTGAGCTGGCCTCGGGGTGTCCAGGATCTGGGTCTCGGCAAAGACACCGAGTGGTGTCACTGCAGGGAGCGAGAGGAGGGTCCCCACCCAGACCAGACCTGTGGCGAGCGCGGACACACACGCAAGGCTGAGGGCTGCAGCGACGCCGTGACTCCCCGTTTAATGATCAGGCGGCTGCGCCGTCCCGTTGGCCTGCCTTATGGCTTAAAACATGGTCCGTTCCCGTGGGCCCAGGAGCTGCTGCTCCAAGAGCCGAGACGGCCACTCCTTCCAGCCTCTCCTTCCGTCCTCTCCTTCCCTGGGGCCTCTTCCGCTTGGCTTATTCCTCACAAACACCTTTCAGAGGCTGTCTCTGGGGGCCGCGGGGCGTGAGGTAGTAGCAGCCGTCGGCTCACAGGTCTGCAGACAGATGTGCCGGCTGCTTGGGGTTCAGGACCTTCCTGGCTGTCCCCACCCGAGGAGAAGCAGGGAGGGACGTGTGGGGGCACCCGGCTTCCCTCACCCTCTGTCCAGGGCAGCAGTTACTGTCGCCCACGGGCCTGTCGGGGTGAGAACCGAGCAGAGGACATGGAGTGGGGGGCGGGCGCTCGTGCACCAGGGATGCTGCGTCACTCGAGGAGTGGCCGGCCCCTGCAGTCCTAGGCCCTGGACAGCATCGGAGGGTTTGCACCCTCTTCCTCACGGGCACACAGCCCGCGTGGGCTGAGCAGAGGAGGAGATGGTTCCCGCCTGTGACTCACCCCTTCCAGGTTCAGGAGACCAAGACCGCGCTGGCTGCAGTGGAGAGCAGTGGCGACAGCCAGGACCTCTACCGCCAGCACGTGGGCCCCCTCCTGGAGTGGCTGGGCGGCTCCCAGCGGGACTGGACGGTGCACTCCCCGGAGCTCCTGCAGTTCAGCGTGCTGGTTGCCCACGCAGGTGAGCCCGTGGCCCGTGCCCCATGCTCTGCTCAGCGAGGAGCAAACCTTAATTTTTGAAACATTGTGCTGAGCTGGAGTGTAGCTAAGTCCACTCTGCATACATGTCCGTGGCTCTCGTTGGGCAGAGCCCCGGCGTAGGCAGTTGGGTTGAGTGGCTGCCAGAGCCCGGCCCAGCCGTTCCCAGGTTCTTGGCCTCCAGGCCAGGCCTTTCCTGGACGAACGGGCTCTCATAACGGAATTTCAGCGATGCGGTGCAGACAGGGTGGCTGAGCTGGCGAGCAGCTGTGAGTGCGCAAGCAGTGCGTCGCCGTGTCAGTGTGCCGTGTCAGTGTCCGTCAGTCACCCTGTTGCTCCCCTGAGCGCCTCCTGCCCGCCCTGTGCCTGTCCTTCCCCAGGCGGGTGGGAGCCTGGGGCAGGTTTGTCCTGTGTGGCAGCCCGTCAGCCCATCCATGTCGCCTGCTGCTCTGGAGGAGCGTCTGTGCCACAGGGCCAGGGGCTGTGCGGGGCCACATGTTCCGTTTCACGTGTCCATGATGTTCCCCAAGCAGGTCCACGCGTCAGGGCTCCGGGGGTCACAGCCCAGATGGGGATGCTGGGCGAGTGTCCAGGGACCAGCCTGCATTGTAGCGGGAAGTCAGGCTTGAGTTGGCTGCCCGGAGGCGGTCGCCTAAATCAGTTCCTCCTTGAGGCTTAAGCTGTTTCTCATGGTGATGTGTAACTGGCACCTCGCATTCCCACCCCAGAAAGCATTGCCGCACAGCCCAGCCCCCTGACTGTGTTTCCTCTGACTCCCTCTCTGTGCAGGAGTGCACGCATGGGGAGGGGGGTGCGCATGGCCTGAGATCCTGGCATGGCATTCAGGGAATCCCATCGTTCCTTTAGTAATTGACTTTTGTTGATACTTAATATGTTGTTTGGCTTTAATTTTATTTGGGAAAACATAAGAAGTAGAAAGTTTACAAAGTGAGTGATTGGAGTGAGTGGGCTGAACGTTCTCGTGACTTTTCTTTGATAATCACATCCACAGTGGGGAGGGGTCACCCCTCCCGCAGGGGGGCTGCTCACCTGCCTCCCATGGGGACAGGAACCGGCTGTTCTGTTCCAGGCCCTGCCCTCGGGGAAGCACTGCCCCATCTGGTCCCCATCCTCCGGAGCTGCCTGCAGCCAGACAGAGACCCCCAGATGCGCCTGAGGCTCCTCTCTGTCCTGTCCCGGGCGCTGCTGAGCGCAAAGGAGACCGTGGACTCCCAAGGGTATGTGGGCTCCCCCTGAGGCCCGCCCCACACTGCCGCGTCCCCCACGCTGCACTCGCCTCTCCCACGCGAGTCCCTGCGGCAGTGGCTCCTCCGGAAGCAGTGAGGGCCCCGCACAGGGAGACCCCGCTCGGAGTCGCTCTGCTGCCGTCGTGGAGATCCCACTGCGTGGAAAGTTCCCGGGAACATTATCCACGTCTGTTCACTGTGCTCAGGCACCTCCCCCCCCCAGCACGGAATTGATGGAGTCAAGTAGTGGCTGCAGGGCCGGGAGCGGCCTGTGCACTCCCGTCTCCTGGGGGGCAGAGCTCCAGGGCCCCGACCTCTGTGAAATCTGCACAAGTGGGGAGCTGTGGGGACTGTCCCCAGGGGAGCCCTGCTTGTCGAGGCCACCGTGATGAGTGGCCACCCAGACGCCCTCCTCGCTGCCACACGGACCCCTCTCGGCTGGGCCTCCAGCCAGACAGCAGTCAGGAACTCCCATTTCCGGCTTGTCTGCAGAGACCAGGCTGAGGAGGGGCCGTGAACACACCCCGTGCAGCCGGGCGCCGGGCGCAGTCAGCGGGCCTGCGCAGGGTAACCTGGGGCCGCGTGAGCGCCAGCCAGGTGCTCGCCTGGAGCCTGCGCTGCACGGGTCCGAGGACACTGACCTGCACCAGCGGCCAAGTGTGGGCGAAGTTCTTAAAGGAAGTGGTGCTGAGCTTCACGTTGGAAGAAACCAGTGCTGGGGCAGAAAGTCTGCGGTTTAGTTACTTATCAGTTACTTAGTGAAGAGGGAGCTGCCTGTACAGGCGGGGGGATAACAAGTCACCCCGTGTTTGGTCGTTAGGGCTGTAAAATGGCGACTGATGTCACTGACTCACTGGCCGGGAGCCTCGTCTGTCGTGTCTGCTCATCGGTCAGCCCTGCTCTGGGGCGAGGAGCTGGCTCCTGGGCCCGCGTTGCGTCTCCGCAGACCCACGAGCCCACAGGCGCTCCGCAGGAGCCATGAGGACACGGTCCCAGGATGAGCACAACCCTTTCTGGGGGGTCGCCCCTAAGATGGAGTGGACCCCTTTGTGCAAAGCACTCGGAATGACAGCGAGCAGTCGCCTCGGGCCAGGCTTTCTGCGAGGGCTCTGCAGGGCGCACCTGCCTGGCCGTGCTCTGAAGGAGGCGGAGGCGATGCTGCTTCCTGCCGGGAGCATCCGGTGCTGGAGGCGGTGTTCACTCCGCAGCCCTTCGTGCCTTGAGGGCAAGTCGGGGTGGGATGTAGTGCAAGCCCCTGCCCAGCTCCTGGAGGCCAGCGCCTGGCCCTCGGGTCCTCCGGCCTCGTTAGGGCCGCTCAGAGCACAGGACACAGCACGTCTTCCCAACGCTGCTCAGGGAGCACAAGGCGTCCTGAGCCAAAGCGCTCGCCAGGCCTGCCCCCTTCCCTCCGTCCCAGCTCTGCAGTTCCCTCTGCTGGAGGCTGCAGCCCTGCCCCCGTCCCCCGGAGTTCTCAGCGGTGGGTTGTGAGCCACTTTGCAGGGTGCTGTGTAATAATGCTGGGACGTAGGGAAGGAGTTGTTTGTCAATAACGTGTGTTTGGATCTCTGAGCGGAGTCCGGGGGTGCCGTGCGGAGGCTCGTCCCAGGTGTGGAGGGAGCTGGCGCCTGCCGTTTGGAGCCTCCGGTGCTGGGCTGGGGTCTGGTGCGTTGTGTCCTGCTGGCATCGATGTGGTGGGTCAGCCCTGAGGGGCAGCCCCCTGCTGAGTTGGTGGCACCGTCTGCGACTCTGTCGTTGCGCTCGGGGTCCCGGGCACAGGCCTGGGGTTCCTGTCTGAGGAGGGGTGTGGTCAGACCTGCAGGCCTGTCTCCGTGGGTCGTCACACGTGGAGTGGCTGCGGCTTCCTCCCTAGAGCTGGAGCAGGGACGGGAAGCCGCTCGGAGCAGCGGGGCCCTTGGGCCCTGGGCTCTGCTGGGCTCCGGCCCCAGACAGCTCTCGGGGAGGCCAGCAGGGGCCTGGGGACTCAGCCCGGCCGTGGCCACACCCTGCTTCCTCTGGGAGCAGAGGGCCCTTGTGCGGGTGCCGCTCTGGCACCGTCTCTGCTGCCTGTTCGGTGTTGTCCCCCTGGCCAGGCGGCTCCACGAAGGGCCCATCCTCACCTGCCTCTGTGCTTCCCGCAGGCAGCTGCACCGCTACCTCGACACCGTGGTCACAGACATCCTGGTCCCCAACCTGCAGTGGCGCGCGGGGAGGACGGCCGCCGCCATCCGCACGGCCGCCGTGTCCTGCCTCTGGGCCCTCATCAGCAGCGAGGTCCTGTCGGCCACACAGGTGCGACTGGGGCTCCTGGGCCCTGCGGGCAGGGGCTGCGGTGGTCTCCCCGGGTCTCCTGGGTCCTCTCGGGAGGGTGTGGTCCTGGGGGGACGAGTCAGTGGGATGCAGAGCCGGGTGTTTTCCTGTGGTCATTTTGGGGGTTCTCTTAGGCTTGCACATTGAATGTTGCTCTTTACAAGCGAACAGTTGTAGTCACAGGAGCCTGACCAGCTGGGACCGGCTTCCTGCACTCCGCGTGTCCTCTCCAGCCAGCGGGATTCGGGGGGCAGTGGGGAGAGTGTCCGACGTTGTGTCACTGCTTGTGGACACGTGTCCCCAGGGGCCCCCCTCCTGTGGGCTGCACCTGGCCCTGGGACAGCCTGACTTCAGTTAAAATGCCCCAGGTTTGCTCGGACACGGCAGTCGCGCTAGGAAGTAGCGGGCTGTGTGAGGTTTGTGTCTCAGTGAGACTTTGTGAATAATGATTTTTAAAAATCAGCTGACCAAGTTAAAACAAAAATTATTCATGTTATTTAGTTTCATAATTCAGCTTTAAGTCTGCTACGTAGAAATTTCAAAATAGCATCCAGACCCCACTGTATTTGCACCAAACCCCGCCCGTGGTTACGGCCGGTGCGTGCAGGTGCACATCACGCCCGCATTGGCGCCAGCAGGTGGAGGACGTGCGGGAGACGCTGCTGCCCCCGGTCCTGACTGCCCTGGAAGAAGACTCTCAGATGACCCGCCTGACCTCCTGCCGAATTGTTGGCGCGTTTTTAAAATCCTCTGGTGGCGCGAGTGAGCCAGATAAGTTCAGCAGGATTTACCCTGGTAGGACGTTCTTCTTTCCCAGAGCATTTGCGTGTATGTGAGAGCTGTTTTCTTTTACTGGAAAATTAGAAAGTGCTCCTTTAACTCCTGATGAAGTTGGCGGTAAGAGACCAAGCTCATCAGTGACGGGAAAAAGGTCACTGAGTAACTATCTCGGGAACAGATGGGCCGGACATGGGCGTGAACCTGCAGAAGCAGGCGGACACTCAGGTGCCCTCAGCAGCCAGGATGTAGCCCTCGAGCGGCAGGGACCCCTGGGTGCCAGCACAGGCCAGGGCGAGGCATGCCCCACCCTCGACTTGAACCCCCGGTGCCGCTGCCTCTTAGGAGCCAAAGCACCAGGTGGATCTCAGATGCAGGAGCCAGGCCTCGCACCGCCCCGCGGAATCCTGAGCCCGGGAGGTCCTGCCTCAAGGCCCTGGAAGCAGGAAAGCTAGCTCCTTCCATCCCACCCGAGAGCGAAACGCAGCTTATCCTCCCCTCAGAGTTACCTTTAAAAATGTGTGTGAGGGCCTCGAAAGATACGTGGATAACGCCCATTACAAACAAGCTGGAACCAAAACGGTGACGGAATGAAGAAGGGTCGTGGGGAAAGAATCCCCTGGCAAGTGCAGGCGGACCCGTGGGCTGAGGCCCAGGATCAGGGCAGCTTCCTGGGGTGCAGGGCTGGGGAGGGGATGCCCAAGCTGGGTTCTTGTTTCTTAAACTCGTTTTCATGACCTGTGCTGGCATGCCACAAAGGTCGCGTGATTTTTAAAGATGGTTTTAATTCCTGGGGATGAAAAACAGATCCTAAAACTTACAACTTGGGGCCCTGGGTAACCATGGGCTGAACCTGCTGAGATGGTTCGTGGGTGAGAGGTCGTGACCTCGTCTGTGTCCTGCCACACTCTCGGCCCCTGCGCGCGTGGTGTGCAGCGCCTCCACAGGATGCCCAGTGGGGGCCAGTGTTCTTAGGGGGCAAGTGGGAGGCTCAAAGCCTCGCCGGGAATGGGGAGACTCACAGTGGGAGGGAGGCTGTCTCAGCAGCAGAACTGGCTCCGCTGGCAGCTTGTGTCTTGTCCTCGTCTCCATCCCCAGAGCCTCACCCCCTGTGCTGTCTGCTCTGTGGGGTGGGTGGGTGGCCAGGCATGGCGTCTGTGGGTGACAGGCTTTGAATCTGGGCATCACGGGGCCCGAGTGGCCTGGGCACCTGGTAGGTGCACAGGCAAGTGCAGAGGAGCTGGGGCCCAGCAGTGTCCACAGCGGCCCCCCCAGCCCCTCGCACGGAGGCCTGGGTGCAGGACAGGGCCTCCGAGTGCAGGACGCGGTCTCTGGGACCAGGCGAGCACCTGCGCAGGCCCGGGCCCACCCTGCGCTGCCCTCCCTCCAGAGCTCCTGAAACGGCTGGATGACGTTTCCACTGAGGTGAGGCTGGCGGCCGCCTCCGCCCTGGCTGTCTGGCTGGAGTGTATCAGAACTGACGGCACTGAGGCCTGTTACCAGCGTGACGTCCAGCACCTGTACAAGGAGCTCCTGGTGTACCTGGACGACCCCGACGGCGCCGTGCAGGACGCAGTCTTGGGTGAGTCTTGTGGTGACTCCTGTGCCTGCGTGGGTACGAGCCGCTCTGTGTGGCTGAGTGTCAAACGGGCGCACAAGCACAGCAGGCAGGGCAGTGGGGTCCCTCAGGGTCACTGGACACCCCAAAGGATGCTGGTCTTTGTGTGAGGCCAGCGATAGTTACCATAATAGAAATTGAAATAGAGTAAATTTTGAGATATTAGTTAAAAGTAACAGGAAGCCTGCCCTGGCCACATTGGCTGGGTGGTTGAGCATCAGCCTAGGAACCGGGGGGCCACTGTGCAGTTCCCATCGGGGCACATGCCTGGGTTGGCAGGTTCAGTCTCACGTCAGGAGCTTTGCATCGATCTGTCCAGGTTTCCCAGCGCCAGCTATTGCATAGACTCTGCCCCGTGGGTCACGGATTCATCACCGGTCCAGGCACGGGTGGGCGCTGGGCCCTCCGCTCTGCCCCAGGGGCGTGTGTCTGCTGTGCCCGCGCCACACTGTGGGATTCTCGTTCCGGGTGAGAGCTGACTTGTGGCACCGGGTGCTTGCTGTTTTACAGAGGTGCTCCAGGCGGGCAGCGTCCTGTTCCCCGACCTCCTGGTGCGAGAGACGGAGGCGGTCGTGCACAAGCACCGCTCCCCCACCCGCTGCGAGCGGCTGCTGCAGCACGTGCAGGCCCGGCGGCCCGCCCCGTGACAGGGTGCGGGCAGGGCCGTCGGTGCCACCGTCGCAGGTGGGCACCAGCGCCAGCCCTCGTCCCCCGCTGGCTGGGGTCAGTGGCTTGCACCCCACAGCAGGGCGCCTTTTTGTCCACAGCCTAGGACACGAACAAGAAGACTCTGACAGCAAGAATGTATTTCCTGAGGAGAACGCGGTTTCTGGAATAAGGCTCTTTGAGTGGCTCTGTACTTTTATGTCCTGTTTATAGTTCATTGAAAGGTCAGCCAAAAGCCTACAGCTCATTGACATTAACTCTAACTGTCCACTGCACGCTGCAGGCAGGCCCGCGCTCGCCGGCCCTCTACGCTCCCTGCGCTGCTGGCTCGGATTCCTGCTCCACCTGCTTCAGTGCCACCAAGCACGTTCCTGACCATGAAAAAGCCAAGGGATTTAAGTTTTTCTTTCTTTCTTTGGCTTCTATCCATTGACACTTCAGTGAACAGACTTAAAGGAATTTGAAACCTTAAGAACTATTAGTGAAATTTTTCCCGTTTAAAATATACTGGAACTTAAAATGTTTTATGGACCAATTCAGTCACAATCTTTTCTTAGGTCAGTAACGCTAACAGTGTTGAAAACAAGATTTAATCAGATTCTCGTTGCTCTCAGGAGCAGAAAAGTAAATTGTACTTTATTCTCCAGCACTTTCTACACCCAAGTGCCTAAAAAATTTTATTTAAAGTGGTTATTTCCATAGGCCAAATGCTGTGTTTTCTAACAATCAGATATTAACATTTATGCTTTGGTGTTTGACTTAATTAAAAATATTTATTATAATTGTTTTGTATGCCTGTCTTTGTGTTTTGATAATTAGTTGAAATTTTTAGAAACCGTTCATTTTTTCCTTGGATTTAACCACATGGGAAAGGCAGCCTGGAGAACCCCGCCTCTGGAGGGAAAGCGGTGGTCGCCACTCGCTGCAGTGTCTGCTCTGAACACCAGGTGGCAGGAGCTCCGCGAGATGGCAGAGATGGCAGGGCGTCGGCAAGGCTGCCCTGGGCTCTGGGGGTGAGGCTGGGGGATGGGATGGGGGCCAGCGGCCTGCAGAAGGGTGTGATCTGAGTGCACACAGCCCAGGCCCCACGGGATGTGTCCCAGCTCCACTGACATCACCCATCTGTGTCCCCTTCTGCGCCATTTCTGTGATTGATGGCTGCAGGGATGGAGGAAGTCCTCAGGGATGGTCTTGCTCAGGTATTCGTCCCCAAACTGCCCTCTGCCTTCTGTGTCCTCTGCCTTTTCCTTCCTCTGCGTCACATGGAAACCTGTTAGAAATGCCAGTTCCTGGGCCTCAGCCCAGACCTGGATCGGAAGAGGTGGGGCCCGCGGTCGCCTTGAGGGGACTCTGATGCCCCTGAAGCGGGAGGACCCCTGCCCGGAGCACCTCGCATCTTCACGTCCCGCCGGAAGACCCACCTTCTGTTTGGTCAGCCCTTAGGTGTCACAGGAACCACGAATACATGGCGGTGGGCTCGGCCAGAGGACAGCACACTCCCCTCACCGCCCCCTGTGCCGATGGCTTCCTCCGCTGTGCAGAAAACTGTTCTGGGCACATGCGGGAGGCAACCAGCTGATGTTTCTCTCTCCCTTCCTCTCTCTAAAAAACCTCCTCAGCGAGGATTTAAAAACACAGGTGAGAAAATAAAGTCGTCTTGTGGAGAAATGCAAAGACCTGCACCCTCGTGTTCACAGCGGCTTTGTTCCCAGCCCAAACTGGAAACCGAATGTCCCTCAACAGCGATGGATGGGGAAACAGTCTAGTTCATCCACCCGACGGGATCCTATTTATTCTGCCACAAAAAGCAGCAGAGGACGAAGGCGCACAGACGGGGCGGAGCTCCCGGCGGAGCTGGAGAAGCAGAGCAAAGGCCACAGGGCAGGACGCGGAGGGAGGGCGGCAGAGCCGATGGGCGCTTTCCCGTGGCGAGTCCACAAGGGGCATTTGCGGCCGGTCACACTCCTCTCTGTGTGCGTGACGTTTGTGTCAACCAGCCGAGCTCCAGAGGGAGAAGGGGGTCCCTCGGCAGCTGCCTCGCCGCCCAACGCCAGTGTCTCCCCGACTTGTCGCCATTCCCCCAGGCACTGCCCGTGGAGGCCTGGTGTGCGGGACCCACCCACCGCTGGGTCTCCCTGGGGAGTGTGGCCTCTGGGAGCGCTGCCTCCTCCTTGATGTTAAGCGCATTTCAAGAGGCCGCGGGCACTGCTGCTGTGCAGCCTGCGCCCGGCGAACCTCAGCCTCTCGGACGAGCTGGCGGTGCCCTTGGCCTTGCAGCCCAGGATCTCGGCCCAATAAGCAAGTGATGGTGCTGGGGGCCTGACACGGTGCCGGACACGGGCGTCCCGCAGGGTGAACTGGTGCTGGGAGGTGTAACCGGAGGAGGCGCGAGGTGTCGGCTGACGACGGTGACGGTAGGCGGAGGGTCCATTCAGTGTCTCGGTGTCCCCTCTGGGCGGCAGAGCGCCGCCTTTATCCCGGTTTGTGTTCCCGTCTGTTTCCGCTCTCCACCCTGTTGACCTCGAAGGCTGAGCGCGAAGGGCGCCGGTGACCTCTAGGCGCTGGTGACCGCGGTGACCTCTGGGCGCTAGTGACCCCGGGCACAAGGTTGTTAGGCGTGGGATCAGCGCTGTCTCGGGGTTCAGTGCCGCAGGGGCACCCGATCCTGACGTCACACCAGGTTCCGGCACCCCAAAACCTGCGACATCGCGTGCCAAGAAGAGGAATCGCTCCCTCGGAGCCGCCACGCTGCGGGCACAGGGGCCGCCGGTATGGCCTGCATCCGCCCGGGAGCCCCGCACGGCCTCCCAAGGTCCCTGCCGCCGCAGCGACCCAATTCCGGTTCCGGTGCGTCCAGCCAGGCGCGTCTCCTGCACACGCAGGGCTGGCTGTCGTTCCCAGCGGCCCTAGCGTTAGGGCAGCTGCGGCCACGTGACCGGGACGCTGCCAATCAGGCGCAGGGCGGCCGGCATGCGCAGGTGCTTGCGCGCCAGGTGCCTCCAGAGCTGGCGTCGCCGAGGCGACGTGAGGGAGCCGCTGGGGCAGCCTCTGCCCTGGGCCCGCGTCCCGGTCCCCGCAGGGCCCCGAGCCCAGCGAGGCCGGAGAACCGGCCGCCCCACCCTCGCCTCGGGCGCGCGGCGGGCTCTGGCCTCAGACTGGGGCCTACAGCCGCGTCCTCGAGTCCACAGGGATGGGAGGTGGACAGGCGGGGGCGGGCACCGCTGCTCCTCGGGACCGTCCCAGCCACAGGTGCCCGTGGGGTGCAGAGGCGGAGGCCCGGCCCGCGGGCAGGTTGGAGACCTCAGGTGGCTGTGACGTCAGGGCTCCCCCAGGACGCGAGTGAGTCACAGAGGGGCGTGGTGACGTCACTGCGGGGAGGCGGGACCACGCGCCTGAACTCAGCGACCTGGCGCCGCACACGTAGTGACCTAGTGACCGCAGGCCTCTCGCGGTGCCCCAGGACTCGGTTTTCCTGCCAAAAACGCACCCCCTCTTCCCCCTCGCGGGAGAGCGAGGAACCGCAGGACGTCCTGCCGCGTGACTGCCCGCCCCCGGGGAGGGCCAGGTTCCCGAGGGTCAGTTCCGAGGCGACGCCGCCGACTGCCTGCGCTGCCTGATGGGCAGGACCAGGAGGAGGACATTGACGGGCAGCGTGGACCCTGGACAAAGCCTGAGTTGGCGGCAGTGTTTGCTGTGGACTGAATGCGCACGCGAAGGCCTAGTCCCACCCAGTGCGATGGCGTTAGGAGGGGGGACCTCATCACGCCATCAGAGAGACCCGGGTTCCACCGGACACCACGCCTGCGGGGCCTTGAGGGCTCCCAGCCTCCAGCACTGACTCCCGAGCCGCACAGCCGTTTGCTGTTGCAGACGGACAGGTGGTGTCGTGCCAGCGCCGATTCCCTCGCCTGGATGGCTGTGCGGAAATTACACGAGATGTTCCCATCGGGGGAAGCTGGGCAGAGAGCAAATGGAACTCTGTTTCCTGCATTGTTTTTGCAAAATACAGGTGGGCTAGGGTGACCTCCCCCCTCCTGGGACAGGCGAGCAAGGGACATGCACATCAGGGCCGACCCTCGTGTCTGAGAGGGTCCTAGGGTTCGAACCTGCAGCCTTTCGGGGCACGGATGACGCTCCAGCCAACTGGGAGCCAGGGCCACCGTCTGCCTTCCAGGGCAGATGGACCATTTGATGTCCCTCCCATGGGAGTGAGAGGCCGTGTGCTCTGAGCCTTCCCATCACGCGTGTGCTCGGAACTTACTGGATTATCCAGGGAACTCAGTGTCCCGGATGGGCCCCTGTCCCACACGGAAAGGTTGGCAGAAGCTGCCTGTGGCAGGTGTTGGCCCGAAGGGGAGGGGCCGCTGGAGACCTTCCCGGGTGCCAGGCTGAGGAAGGACTTGCTGGGGAACCCAGCCACGGCCGCCAGCTGCCTGCCTGGCGAGGGCGGGAGCAGCTGTTCCCACCCCTCTTAGCTAATCTGCTGCCCCGCCTCACCCAGCGCCTATCCTGGGGCTGCCTCCCCCCCACTGCCTCCTTCCCTGGCTCCTGAAATCTCACTCCTGCTGCCTCTCCCCACTGCCCACCTGCCGCCTTGTGCTTTACCAAGCATTTCAGGGAGGCCATGGGAGACGGGGAGAGGTGGTGCCGCCTCTTCACCAGGGCCTGGCCTCGCGGCCTGGGGAGAAAGCAGTTCATGAATAGTTCACAGGGTCTGCCTTCTGTGAAAATAAGCATAATGTTCACGGCAGAGGGACTGCACAGACGTGAGAGGTGGTGGGCTGCAGTGATGGCGGGGAATTTTAACTTCCTAAGTGATTGCACGTTTCGTAGACTGTGGTTGTGAGGGGCCTCGGCACAGCATCACAGGGACACGGGTTTCAAGTGTCAGTCCTGCGAGCAGCCTGGGCACCAGCCAGGCCACGCTCCTAACCGTTAGCCGTTGTTCCTCGCTCCGTTTTAAGATCAGAAACACACAGGCTTGCGGTTTGGCTCAGTGGATAGTGTCGGCCTGGGGACTGACAAGTCCTGGGTTCGGTCAGGGCCCAGGCCCAGGTCGAGGCCTCCATCCCCAGTAGGGGGCGTGCAGGAGGCAGTTGACCAGTGATTCTCATTGATGTTTCTACCTCTGCCTTCCTCTGATATCAATAAAAATATATTTTAAAAAACCAAACCTAGTAAGTTTTGTGCCGGGGGTGCTTCTCAGCCCAGTCAGTTCCCCCAGAGACGCTGCAGGCCCCCCACCTCCTTGGCCACACGCCCTCCTGGCACAGAAGTTCATTCTCGCTTTTAGTAGCTCTTGGTCAGGAAAAGCAAACGTGGCTTCCCGGCTCATAGACCAGCACTCAACCACTGAGCCACGCTGGGTGGGCTACTCGAATTAGGTTTTCGGAAAATATTTGTCGACGTAACTTTTTCAAAGGGCGGGCGTCGTGCCATGAGGGACCTACAGGTCTGCTGAGCAGGTGGGGTGGCCCGGCCCGGGGCCAGCAGGCTGGTGGGGACCCCAGGACGGGCGTGTGTGTGGGGGGGGAGGGGGGACAGTGCCACCACACAGGAAGGCCTGGGGGCTGGTGCAGATGGGCAGCAGCGGGCAATGTGCTCACGATCGTGCCTGCAGCATTGTGCCTGCTTGCCTGTGTCTCTGCACACAGTTCTTTGGGGCACAGTGCTGCTTTATTTCGCCATTTTCGTTTTCACATTCAACAGTTTGAGGCCTCATTTTTTTCTCGTGATTCCTGCTATTCATAACTATCAGTTACACTGTTTCTACGCTTGTTTTGTTTAAATAATAGCATGTATTTAAACAGAAAAGCAAAAGGCCATGGTTTTAAAGAAGCGGCTGTTTTTATTTGTTACGTTACAGTGACGGCCGCATGTGGGTAACTGTGTTTTGCCGGTGTTCCCGGGCAGGCACGTGGCTGTGTCCCCTAAGCCCAGTCTAGGTGCTCAGGGGGTTACTTTTTGTTTTTCAGGAATGAATTTGCTCAGCAGAGAATTGGGGTGTTAACTCTAGCAGTTGAAGAGTCACCCCCAGAGATGTGCCCACCAGAAACCTCGAATGTGACCTCGTTTGGAATGAGAGTCTTTGCAGATCTAATCAAGGTGAAGAGCTGGACGTGAGGTCCCCTGGGTCAGGGTGGGCCCTCCATCCAACAAGTCACCCTCCAGGAGGAGGAAGAGAGAAAAGGAGACAAACGCGGGGAAGGCCAGTGAGACAGCGGCACAGATGAGGCTGCGGCCACAGCCAGGAACCTCGGAGCCACCGGAAGTGGGAGACCAGGAAGGACCTTCCAGGGCTGTGGGGTCCGCCACGCGCCAGCCATCCGGACGCATCCGCCTCACCAAGCCCACACCAGACAGACCGGTCAGCAGTGACGCGTGGGTTCCGGGTGGTGAAAAGCTGGCCAGTGCAGGATGTCTGGCTCCCTGTCATGGTCCTACCTCTCCCACGGGCACACCAGCTCCTGGGAGCCTCGCTGCTGGCCATGGGGCACCGCCCAGGGAAGGACCCCAGCATTTCTCTCTGGGCACCCCTCCCCTTGCCCAGCAGGATGGAGGCTCAGGACGGGCAGAGGTCAGGCAGGCTCCTGAGCCTCTGCGGCGCTCACCTGCCTGCCTGCCTTCCCCCAGCGGCTAGCTGGGCCTCCTCTGGTCTCCCCGACACCTGGTCTCCAGGCACACAGCCCGGCTCAGGTTTCCAGCCCGCTCTTACCTCTCCGGGGTCCTGAGCTCACCCAGAACAAGGGCTGCTGCCTCCTGGGAGCTCAGCAGCACGGTGACCCCTGGTCTGCTTTTGGCTGTGAGCAGTGAGCTGGCCTGTGTGCCTCTGCCCCCTGGCTCCACTCCTGGCAGGCTGCGGGCGTGGCTCCTGCCTCAGTTTCCCTGGCTATGAAACAGCGATCCCACGCTGCTCTGGCTGCTCGGTGGCAGTGGGACGA
Organism: Murina feae; assembly: GCA_004026665.1. Taxonomy (NCBI): domain Eukaryota; kingdom Metazoa; phylum Chordata; class Mammalia; order Chiroptera; family Vespertilionidae; genus Murina; species Murina feae. The sequence goes on along the minus strand of PVJC01015787.1, from coordinate 7,566 downwards.
CGGAAGGTGCAGCGTGTCCCCACGTCTGGCCACTGCGCCCACCGGCAGAGGAACACTAGCCCGGTGTGTCTCCTCAAGGGAGGAACCGGGCAGTGGGCTCTGCGTGCAGAGCTGGCACAGCCGCTGCCAAGCTTTCCCCAAGCGGACCTGGGGTGGCACGGGGTGGTGAGGGAAGGAAGTCCCCAGCCATCCGGAGCTGACCTTGGCCTGCGCGTAGCTGTGGACCAGCTCTGACAAGCTCCTGCTCACCGTCCCATGTCTGTGGGAGCGGGTGTTGACTTCCAGGCAGCTAAGAGCCAGGCCCACCACACCCAGGAGCTGGACCTGCTAGTTGACACCCGAGCTTTACAGACTCTGAACTAGCCGAGCCCACCTGCCCCCAGCCAGCCTGCCCACTCGGGGCCTGAGCCCCTGCCCGGGCCCAGACACCAGTGGGCTTTGGGCTGGGACTGTGGTTTCACTCCCAGAGCTGCCCCCACTGCCGCGCCCTGAGCCCCTGGCAGGTGAGAGGCAGGTTCCCTACAGCCTCGTCAGGTAACAGGGTATTGTTTCCCTGGCACTCCCAGAGGGCTGGGCGCGGCACCATCTCAGTTCCCACTGGGCAGACGTCCTTGTCCTTGCTGAGGGAGGCAGGCAGCTGGGGCTCAGAGAGCCTCAGACTTTGGTCAAGGGGACAGCTCCAGCTGGCTGCCCCCAGCCCACCTCCCATTCACCCTTTGGGGAAATAACCCGACGTGTCATCTTCCATCCTTCATACCCAGTATTTTATTCCACGCCCGTGGGTTAAAGTGTGAAAGGGACTCTTTGTAGAGAAAGCTTGAATGTGTTGCTTCTCTACCTTAAATCTGTCCTCTGTGAACACTGCAATGCACGCCGTTGTAACTAAGTTATAGTTCTGTTCATGTATGATAGCTAAGTGGAGCCTAATTTTTTTTTAAACATTTTTTATTGATTTTTTACAGAGAGGAAGGGAGAGAGATAGAGAGTCAGAAACATCGATGAGAGAGAAACATCGATCAGCTGCCTCCTGCACACCTCCCACTGGGGATGTGCCCACAGCCCAGGTACATGGCCTTGACCAGAATCGAACCTGGGACCCTTGAGTCCGCAGGCCAACACTCTATCGGTTGAGCCAAACCAGTTAGGGCGGAGCCTAATTTTTTATCTCTACGGTGCTTGTGAATATATTGTTTGTACACATAATACTCATTTAGTCATGTGTTCGTAAGAAATGTTTTAAATATAAAATAATTCTTAATAGAGATGGGACATCTATATAAAAACCCAGTGGTTGTAATGCCGTAACAACCAAAGGCAGGTCACCAGGAGGCGGCATGCATGGCGAGGCGCGTGCGGGTGGGCAGGGACTTGACTCTGGGTCTCGAGGCACAACAGGACTTGGGGGAGTCCCGGGGCACAGCGGGGTCTGAGGTCCCAGGTCTCACGCCATTTCCTGCGGGTCTGGGTCTCGCGCAATTTCATGTGCTGGGTCACTAGTCCTATATAATAAAAAGGTAATATGCAAATCAACAGAACAGAATGACAGGTTGCTATGATGTGCACTGACCACCAGGGGGCAGACACTCAATGCAGGAGCTGTCCCCAGCCCACAGGCCCCCATGGCCTAATCAAGGCCCACCAGCCAACCTCTTGGTCCCTTCCCCCAGCCAGCAGGCTCCAATCGCCAAATGGGGAACAGGCAAGCAGATGCAGGCAGTGCCAGGCCAAGGCCCCTGCCCTGTTGGCTGTCCCACACACAGAGGGTGACCCGAAAGGTGGGGGGGCAGACTGGCGAGTGGATGGGATCGGCTAACCTCTCAGTCCCTCCCCTGGCTAGCAGGCTCCAATCACCTGATGGTGAACAGGGAACTGGGGGTGGGTGGTGGCAGGGGGTGGGGCCGGCTGCCAGCTGCCGGACAGACGGCCCTGATTGCAGGCCAGGCCTACAGACCATACCTGTGCACCCATTCCGTGTGCCAGGCCTCTAGTTTATTATAAAGACTAGAGGCCCCTCGTGGGATCCCTCGGCCTGGCCTGCACCCTCTTGCAATCTGGGACCCTTTGGGGGATGCTGGACAGCTGGTTTTGGCCTGATCCCCGCTGGCCAGGTCAAGGAACCCCACCGGTGATTGAACCCGTGCACTGGGCCTCTAGCATGCATATAAATAATTGGTTCATTCCCCCCCCGCCCCCCGCTTCCCTCTGAGATTCATCAGTCTGTTCCATGTTTCCATGCCTGTGCGTTGAGCGTCTGCCCGCTGGTCAGCGTGTGTCATGCTACTGGTTGAACTAACGGTCACTTAGGCTTTTATATATGCAGATAATTTGTGTTTATCTTGTGGATGGAGAAATAAAAAAAGGCCACGTGCTAACCTGACGAGCTCAGGGAAGGCCTGCATGGCAGGCTTGCAAACTTAAAGACCTAAAGTAACCACAAAGGATGGTCTGAAATTAAAACCGTAACTGAAAGCAGTTACGTGGGGAGGCATGTCCTAGGCCGGTATTTTCCCTGAGGAAGTCAGTTCTTACCTTAACTAAGCCTATATTGTCTTTTTGCATCTAAGATAACAGGCCAATGAAATGTAATTCCCCATACCTACCCCTACCCTTGGGGCACAACCAAATGCCCTGGGTGCCAGGACAGGAGACCATAAATTCCTCATTGTTACCATGGTAATTGCTGACCGGTGAGAATCCTGGCCCCACCTATGTGTGTGTCTATCATTTTCCTTTTTATCCAATCCCAGCGGTTCTGTGTGTCCCTTTGCTTTCTCCCGCCTCCCTACTCACCAATGGACTTCATGTAGCCCACCTACATCCCCTCCTTTGATTGCAATGTATAAAAACGGATGAGACTGACAATTCTCAGGGGGAAAGGGGTGTGGGGGGCGGGAAGAGACTGGACAACAATCGTACACCTATGGAGGAGGACAGTGGGGGGCGGTAAGGGCAGAGGGTGGGGTGGGAACTGGGAGGAGGGGAGCTATGGGGGGAAAAGGAGGTACAACTGTAATAATATAAACAATAGAGATTTTTTTAAAAAAACAGATGAGAAAGGGCCGTTCTCTGGAGCACTATCCCAATATGTTGAGGTTTTGCTCCCTGGCAATTGTTGACAGTTCGGCTCAAGTAAACTCACAGAAATCCTTTAAGGTTTAAATGGTTTTTGTATGTTAACAATCTAAAATGGATAAGAACATAAAATAAGAATTGGCTTGCATGGTATGGAGACCAAGTCGTCTGCTCTGTAGCCAGCGAGCCGGAGACCAGGGAGCGAGGGGGTCTTCGGCCCAGCCTGAGTCCAAGGCGGGGGGGACCAGGGAGCGAGGGGGGCTCTGGTCTGGCCGCAGTCCAAGGTGAGGGAGACCCACGTCCCAGGTGGTGGCCTGGGTGAATCCACTGAATCACATGTCCATCCCATCCTGAAACAGCCTCCAGGACACTGGACACATAGCAGGGCACCCCATGGTCCGGACCAGCTGTCAAATAAAATTAACCAGCTGTCCCACTGGCTTGGGGCAATCCAGGCGTGTGCTGGTTTGGAGGAATTAATATCCTCGCTGCCCCACTCGGGGACACTGCCTGTCCATTTACCTCACAGACCAGGTCAGGCTGGGCCCCTCGGCGGGAAGGGCCGGTCCCATCCCCTTCCCAGGGATCAGGGAGCGGGTTTGCGAGGTCAGGGGGCACCCGAGTCCCTGTGCCCTCCACGTGCCCACCAACACTCAGTTATCTCCTTGCTGATAGCTGCCACTCGGACGGGCACAGGGCATGGAGCAGCCCTGATGTGCCTTGTGCTGATTGCTGGGAGCTTCAGCATCTCCTAGACCCCTAGGGTGCACTCCGGCTCCTCTCCCCGCGGGCTCGGGCTCCTCTCCCCGCGGACTCGGGCTCCCTTTTTTGTGGATTCTGGTTTCTTTTCCTGTGGGTTGCCTGTCCCCCTCCTTTGCCCAGTCTTCTGTTGCATTCCTGTCTTTTTCTTGTGGCTAAGCAGGAGCCTCTCATATATTCCAAATGACAGCCCCTTGCATGTTCTTCACCTGGCTGCTGGCGCACTCGCAGCATCTTACTGAACAGGTATCTCTCACTGTGAGGTAATCGGAGCCATCAAAGTTCCACCATCAGGTTTGTGCCTTTTCCGTTTTGTTTAAAAACTCCTCCTCCACTGCTGGGAAAGCCGCTCCTTCCTCTCTCATTCACACATCAGGGTTCCTTTTCCTTTCGGTTCTCACTCACTTCAAAAAGTTTTATTCAGTTTATTGAGCAAAACACAGATAACCTCAAATAAGAAACCAGCCTGACACTCCTGCTTGGATAGAGCCACTAGCAGGATGTTTCTGTGCCTGATGTAGGTGTGTGTGCGTGTGTGTGTGGTGCATGTGCGTGTGCACACGCGTGGACTCGTACAGCACACACGGTTTTCAGTGAACAGCTCACCCCTTCCTGAAGGTGGCCCATGCCCTGGTCCCGTGACTCCGTCAGGCAGTTTCTCCAAGGGCTGGCCTCCCCACAGTCAGCTTGTAAGGCAGCGGTTCTCAACCTGTGGGTCGCGACCCGACCGACCCCTTGGGGGGTCGAACGACCCTTTCACAGGGGTCGCCTAAGACCATCCTGCATATCAGATATTTACATTATGATTCATAACAGCAGCAACATTACAGTTATGAAGTGGCAATGAACTTTATGGTTGGGTCACGTGAGGAACTGGATTAAAGGGCCAGAAGGTTGAGAACCACTGTGCTAGAGGCCGCAGGCTGCCCTGACTGGTTTGGCTCAGTGGACAGAACATCAGCCTGCGAACTGAAGGGTCCCAGGTTCGATTCCGGTCAAGGGCATGGACCTTGGTTGCGGGCACATCCCCAGTAGGAGGTGTGCAGGAGGCAGCTGATCGATGTTTCTAACTCTCTATCCCTCTCCCTTCCTCTCTGTAAAAAAAATCAATATATTAAATAAATAAAGGCATCAGGCTCCAGGTGAGGTTCGCTGTTGTGAGCACCGATTCCGGATTCCGTCACCTGAAGAATTCAACCCCCTACCCACCTCCTCCTGAGGAGCTGGACCAGGCCCTCCCCCGCCAGAGCCGCTAAGGTACCAGATGGGCTCATTTAAACCAACTCCCTGGTACAGACCAGCTCCAGCCCGTTCAGCCCAGCGGGTAACAGACCAAGCAGGTAGACCCAGATGAAGCCAACACAAACCAGATGGAAGGCAGTCAGGGTGGACGTGGTCCCGTGAGGATCTCCAGGCGCGGATGGTCCAGCGCCTGCTGCTTGTCCAGAGGCCCCGGTGGGTGGGTTTTCCTAGGGACCTCAGGGTTTCGTTGACTCCCTTTTATTATCTGGCACCCTACCAGGGTCCCACTGACCCTCACCAGAAGCTTGTCTCCTCCCCATCTTATACCATGTGAGTTTGCACCTTCCTTGTTCAGTGTGGCTGGTGAACTTTTTAAAAAAAAAAATTGATTTTAGAGAGAGAGGAGGGGAGGGAAGGAAGAGAGAGAAACATTGATGTGTGAAACATCGATTGGCTACTTCCTGCACACCCTCCTCTACTGGGGATCTAGCCTGCGACCTGGGTGTGTGCCCTGACCAGGAATTGAACCCGGGACCTCTTGGTCTGTGGGATGTTGCTCAGATCACTGAGCCACACCAGCCAGGGCTGAACTTTTTTTAAAAAGCCGTCTTTGGTCATTTTGTAATATTGGCAGGAAGAAGACTGATTCCGTGACCCACCTTTAGTGCAGAGTCCTTACCCAGAAGTGTCCACTAGCACCTCCGCTCACTAGAAACAGCCTTCCAGCCACGCGTGCGACGTTACATTTCCCAGAAGCCACAGAGGGAAGAGACGAATGATGCCCAGCTGCAGGGGCTCCGTGCTGTCGTGCGGACTCGTGAACCTGGGGGTCAGGGCACACGCCTGGGTCGCAGGGTCCACCCCCAGTCGGGGGTGTGCAGGCAGCAGCCACTGGTGACTCTCCTCGGTGACATTTCTCCCTCCTCTCTAAAAACAATGAACATTTTTTTAAAAAAGAGAAACAGATGACGTTACCTTCACAATGTACTTTAGTGAGCGAATATGCCCAAGATGTTATAAATTAACACAAGTAACATCTCAGACCATGGAGCCCCTTCACCGTCTTCCCTTTCCGCGGTCCCATAAGCTTCGCGCGTTCCACGCTCCTCGGCCACCGCCCGCGCTCGCCAGGTGCCCGTGGCCGGGAGACACCCGGCGGAGCCTGCAGCTCCCCAGGGCCTTGGCCCTCCCGCCCCGAGGAGGAGCGACGCCGCGGCCCACCCCCGCTCCCGGCCCGCGCCTGCCCCGGGGACGGGCGGCTGAGCACGTCCCGGTGATTCCTGGGCGCCCCGGTGACCCGCGCGGGCGCCGCTGAGGTCGCACAGCCCAGGGCCATGGCTGCGTGCGCTCATCACAGCGACGGCGCAGCCACCTCCGCAGGCGACGCCCTCCTCCGGCCGCCGCGTTCCCTGCCACCGGAGCCCGTTCCCTCCGGGGCGGAAAGAGCCGCTACCTGTCCACCTCGCCGCGCGGTCCTGACACTCACCCGGCGGCGTGGGCGGGGCTCGGCCGGACTCAGGGGCCGGAGCAGCGCATCTGGGGGCGGCGCGGGGAGGGCCGGGAGCCGGCAGCGAGACCGGGGACCTCGCGAGACACCGCCCCGCCCCGTTCGTACTCTCGCCACCGAGCCCACATGTTGCCCCGCCCCGCGACTCAGCCTCTGCTCGTGATTGGCCGTGCTTCTAGAGAGGCCGAATTCTCATTGGCTGAGGGCTCCAGATGGCGCGGTCGGGATTGGTGGACGTCCTCATTGGTTCCCGCCTCCGGCCCTGGACGCGGCGCGCCATTGGCTGGCGCCGGAACGGTCTGCTCCCAGCCGGGCCAGGGCGGCGGAGACTAGGCCTCAGGCAGCGGCGGTGGTGGTGGTGCGGCTGCGTCGGCGCGAGGCAGGTGAGGTCCTGGGCGGGGGCCGGGCTGGTCTCGGGGTGCGGCGGGCGCGGCGGGGTGGGCGCCCCTCTTGGCGGGTGGGGGCTGCGGGGACGCGCCAAACTGCGGGCCCCGCCTGCGCCGCCAACGGCCGCCGCCTCCGCCTCAACGCCCGAGGCATTCGCTGCCCGCGGCCCCTCGGCCCGCCTCCGCCCCGCCCCCGCCCGGCCTGTCCCTCCGTCCTTCGGTCCCCACCCGCCCGCCCCTCAGTCCTCGGTGCTGCGGAGCGGCCCGGAGCGGTGGCCCGTTTCCTCGGGCGGACGCTCCCCCGTGGTTGCGCTGTCAGGCCTCGGCCGCGCCGCCCCTTCCCTCCCGGAGGTCCGTCCGTCCGCTGATAACCTGTCCTCGGCCTCGTCGGGTGCCCCGCCTCCCAGCGCCTTTTGGGTGGTTTCCCGAACCTTCAACGGCTCGTTCTTGTTGGGCAGCAGCGGGAGCGCCGCGCTCCCCTCGGGCGTCGGTCCGGGGCCTGCGACGCGTGTGCGGACCTGACCCGCGCCGCCCCCGCCTGGGCGGTGGAAGTGGGTGCCAGGTTGTGTCCTCAGAAAGGCGGCCTGCACCCGCTCCCGC
>PVJC01015786.1:0-29020 GCA_004026665.1 Murina feae | reverse complement strand
CCCGGGCGGAGTTCTGGCCCAGCTCAGCCTCTTTAGTCCTGAGTTTCTCTCAGGCAAGAGCCAGAGAACCTCAAGGAGAGAGAAGTGGGCTCCCTCACACAGACTCCAGAGGCTGAGGCCCTATCACATTCCCATTCACAAACTGTCAGGATTCCCAAAACTTTCCAGCCCAACCTGAAGGTGCATACAGACAGACAGGTGCTCACCATGATGGGATCCTGGGATCCTACGACAGACAGACAAATCACACACACACACACACACACACACACACATCCTTCCAGCCTCCTCAGGCTGGAGCACTGGGCACCCTGCTCCCTGGCCTGTCTCACTGTTGCTCTAGATGTGCCACGCCCTTTTCCCCCCTGGCCAAGATCCACTCATCTGCTGTGCCTTTCTCATGGACCCCCAGCTGACCCTGAGCATTGCATCCCTTCCCACAATCGCCCTCTGCCTGGGGTTCTGGGTACCAGCCCTGACTCCCAAAATGAGTGCCTCCCAAGCCCTGCTTCTCCACACCCCCACACCTCTCTGCCCTTCCATGATGCCTTTCAGAGGTTTGCCAAGCCCGAGTGCTCATCTAATCAGGGAATACCAGAAAGAGAAGCAGCCAGAGCTGCAGGGGGCATCATATCAGCGAGGCTTCTCTAGGCAGCAGAGTGGACAGCAGGACAGGGGGGTCAGGCCAGTCACTCTGGAGAGGGTAGGAACACCCTACCTTCCCCCCATCTCAACAGGACCATCTCCCAAACTTAAATTTTTGGCTCTCACACACACACACACACACACACACACACACACACACACACACACACACTAGGTCTGTCTGCTCTGCAGAAGTCTGTCTCCCTGGAGTCCTGGGCCGGCTTCTTCATTGCCCACCAAGCCTTTTCCATCTGCTTTCTCAGCCATGGGTTCCCCCAGAGATCACCAAACGCTCCAGTCTCTGTTAGCCTTCCAGAGACCAGGCCATATCAAATCCGGGATCACTGAAGCTGCCCCAGTTACAGCCCAACACCCCCCCCCACCCCCACACTTCCCTCCCACCTGGGTGCCTCCCTCCCACCTTTGTGAAGCCTTCAAGGCTGGGAGGGAGGTCAGAATGGAGCCCATTCTGGCAAAATGAGAAAAGATTAGAGCAATACATTTGCTGTCAGAGGCAATAAGGCTGCCTGAGCAGGGGAGGAGGAATATTTGATTTCAGGCTCTTGGGGGTCTTGATGGAGGAGCATAGCAGCCTGCAGCCCCAGGCCTTACAGAGTGGGGAGGGCTGTTCCCAGCCCCAGCCAACCAGGGACCCTGGCATCCCAGCCCTCCTATCTCCTTATCGACCCCATCCTCCACAGTCACCGCAGGGTTCCAGCTCCCTCCTCCCTCCCCTGCCACCGTTTCATTTCTCCCTTCCCACTGCCAAACTTGTTTCCCAGAAGCAGTTTTTCTCCCCAGTGCAGGGTGATGGAGCAGAAAGAACACTGCTCTAGGGGCTGGAGATGAGGCCTGGGTTGTAACCCCCCTACTGCGTCCAAGCCTGCAAGCCGAGGGACATCATGCAAGTCACTGAGCCTCTCCTAGCCGTAGGGCAGCATGGGCTTGGGAGAAGCACAGCATTTAGCATCCTGAGGCCCGGGGTCAGCTCAGCCACTCACCACTTCAGTGATCTTGGGCAACATCACTTAACCTCTCTGAGTTCCCATGTATTTATCTATAAAGTGGGGTGAAGCAATATCGAGGCCTGTGTCCTAGGGTGTTGGTGACTATCACAAAGCTGCGGACATGAACACTGTAAGCAATCGTCAGGATGGCATTGTCTTGTTGTCATGTGGGATTCGTGGCAGGTTCCCTGGCTGGAGGATGAGCCCAAGGTTCATCTAGAAGCTTCAGAGGGTCCCTTCTGGCTGTGGGATCCTGACTCTGGGCTCTGCCCTCCTCGTTGGGTGGTGGACTCTGGGAAAGGCAGGTGAGGTGATTTCTTGGTCACATGGGCCTGAACTGAAGAGTCAGCTCTCCTGGACCAAATCCTGATCAACTGGGGCTCCTTCCTAATTCCTCCTACCTCATCTCCATGTGTGAATGGGGCCCAGGAGTCAGGCAGTGTGGTTGGTCTGTCTGCCTGGATGAACTTCTGCCCAGCCTCCAGGTGAATGACAGGTGCTGGGTGGGAGCAGGTGCTGGGGGGCTAGAAGATAGAATTAACATTTGTTTCCAAGCTGCCATGTGCCTGGAAACACATGCAATGTTTCTCCTATGATATCTGGTCTATACAACAGCCCGAGAGGTAGGTATAATAGACAGGGAGATTGAATAACTTACCTGTTAGCTGTTGGAAAGAATTGTGACTCAGGTTGGCTGGAACCCATCACTCCACACCACCTCCCACTGGAGCAGAAGGTAAAACCTTCAGTCCTAGACCTGGCTTCCTGCAGCTGAGCTGGAAAACTGGCAGATCTTTAGGAGGATGGTGCTACTTAGCCAACGCAGCACAGAGAATGCTTTGGAAAGTGCAAAGCCCTGAACAAATGCCCTCCATGTGTTGGGTATTTTTTTTTTCTGGTTCCAACCTAATTTCCCACCACTCCCTGCATGGTCCTCCCCTCTGGCCAGATCTCCACACTTCAGTGTTCACCTGACACATCAAGCTGTTTCACATCTTCCCCTTCCCCTCTGCCTATCCAGATCTCACGGATCCTTTGAGGCCTAGATTGGGGCCCCTCTCCCATGAAGTCTTCCTTACTACCCAAGTGGCAATAGCATAGACTTCCTGGACTGCCTTTCACTTTTATGATTCTGTCCTGATTTCCCAAGAGGGTTCCCAATGGATTCTCTGAGGGCACAGCTGGGTCTCCTACCTGTTTGTAATCTTGCATGGAGCCTGGTGCAGATTGGGTGTTAGAAAGATTTTTGCAGCTGGGGGTGATGATTGTGGTGCTGGTGCTCAGGAGAGCATTTATGTTTGAGTTTAAAGTAGAAGTGACCTTGGTGATGCTGTGATAGCAGTTATGGTGGGAGTTTGAGAGCATGGTGGTGTTGGTTGTGATGGCGGTAATGACAATGATGGTGGCCTTAGTAATTGCCTATTGCTGCCTAACAGATTACCCCCAAAACTTAATGGCTCAAAACAACATGCATTTATTACCTCATGTTTCTGTGGGCCAGGGATCTAGGCACGGCTTAGCTGGCTGCCTCTGGCTCAGTGTCTCTTACATGGTTGCAACCAAGGTGTCAGTTGGGGGTGCAATCTCACCTGTAATCTCCATAGAATGAGGATCTGCTTCCAAGCTCACATACCAAGCTGTTGGCAGGATTCAGTCTGCCTGGGCTCATGGGCCTTGCTGGGCATTGTTCCTTGCCATGTGGGCCTCTCCATAGGGTGGCTGGTGACGTGGCAGCTGAGAGACTATCCAAGATGGAAGCCACGGTCTCTCTGTAGTCTAATCCTGAGTAACATCCCATCACCTCCACTGAATGATAATCATTAGCACCATTAAATGCAGCCCATAATTGAAGGGTTTTAGCAGGGCATGCATATTAGGAGTCAGGGGTCACTGGGAGTCACCTTAAAGGCTACCTACCCCACGGGTGATGGTGGTAGTGATGATAGAGGTGGAAAGTTGGAGAGTGTGATTGGATCCAATATGGTAGGGTATCTGAGAACGAAAATATTGGTGTCCATATTAGATTTAAAAAGTGATTCCTTCAAACTAGGTCTGAGCAGAGCAATCCAGCTGACTAGGTCCAGATATACACAAGACCACCCTCCTCCACCACACTCCAGCCCCCCATTTCAGGTCCAGGTCCATCTCCATCCCCCTGGAATCCTCCCTCCTCATTGCTTTCTTTGCCAATCACCCCCCCCCCCCAGGCTGATACTCTCCTTTAGGCAATCAATGAGCTAAGTAATCGCCAAATGGAGAGCAATTACCACCAGCAATCAAAGGGAGGAGGGAGAAGAGAGTGGTCAGAGGCCCAGGGGAGATAGAGAGGTGCTGCCAGTTTGGAGGCTGGGCTCTGCTTCTTTCAAGTTGGATAAAGACACCCACCCTATCCTATGCTGAGTCCTCATGTCCTTACTCTCCAGTTACCCATCCCCAGAGGACACCACCACTTTATGTTCCCTCTGTCAATTATTCAACTCACATGGGCTTTAGGCCAGAGCTTCGTTGAGCCCAAGGGATCCCATTCTTTAGTGTCCCCCTACCTCCATCTCCTGGCCCTAATCTCTTCCCTTTTTTAAAATAAATTTTTTAATTAATCCTCACCCGAGGATATTTTTCCATCGATTTTTAGAAAGAGTAGAGGGGATGCCCTGGCCAGTTTGGCTCAGTGGATAAAGCGTCGGCCTAAGGACTCAAGGGTCCCAGGTTCGATTCCAGTCAAGGGCATGTGCCTTGGTTGCGGGCACATCCCTGGTGGGGAGTGTGCAGGAGGCAGCTGATCGATGTTTCTCTCTCATCAATGTTTCTAGCTCTCTGTCCCTCTCTCTTCCTCTCTGTGAAAAATCAATAAAATATTTTTTTTTTTAAAAAAAAGAAAGAGTAGAGAGGAGTGGGGAGACACACACACACAGAGAAACATAGATGTGAGAGAAAGACATTCATTGGTTGCCTCTCAGATGCGCCCAACCAGGTTGATTTGCAACTGATGTCGCGCTCCTGACTAGAATCAAACCCTTCAGTCCACAGGCCAATGTGCTATCCACTGAGCAAACTAGCTAGGGCTCTTCCCACTTCTGATGACCTGTTCTTCCTTTAAATCTTCCAAGTAACATCCCTGTTCTTTTAAACATAGATAGGATTCAACTTTTCTGATGTCTCATACTTTCAATGACCATCACCAAGCCCCCCAATCCTACCCCAATGCTAGGGCTTTTAGGTCTGGCAAGCCAAAATACAGCTCACTTATCTGGAAAAGTCTCTTTAGGCAGCCAGGTGAGATTGGATGTCATGGTCCAAGTCCTCTGGCAGTAGGATCACCAGGTTGAGTGACAGGGGAAAAATATATTAGATTGGGTGTCAGGACACCAGGAATCTAATCCCAGCTTTGTCACTCATTCGTCATGCCACTTCTGCTCTCTAGCCTCATCTGTTCAGTGGTGTAGTTGAAGGTGGAGGGTGGATTAGAGGACCTGTAGAGACCCTGTCAGTTCTAAACTTCTCTGATTCTGCTTCCCGTGAGAAGAGTGGAGGTTGAGTGGAAGGTGATAGCTATGCTAGAAGGCTGAGGACCACATGGAGCGAATAGTCTCTCTTTGCAAAGGATAGCTAAACCCAGTCACCGTGGGAAGCCTCTGTTCTGTCACTTGTAGGAATCTAGAAGCAGCCAACCTTCCTTACCTGCCCCTGCCCAGGCCCTCCACCCCCAGGTACATGACCTTTGAATCACCAGTGCCCCCCACCCCCCACCCCGGCCTTCATCAGCACACCAGGCAGTTACCATCTGCCACTTCTATCTAGGATATCACACACCTCCTTTATTTCCTGTCTCCCTCGCAACACACCCATACTGTCTCTGCCCTAATTTGGACCTTTACCTCCTCTCTCTTGGACCTCCATAAAACTCACCTAACTGTCCTCATGCCTCCCACCCCCTTGGTCTACATGGTACCTCTCCCCTGGTTCTTGTTGTCGACCAGTCTTTCTCAGTTCCCTTTGTCTTTCAGCCTCCTTTCCTGCTTCCTCCCCTTTGTGTGAACTCCCTGGATTTTGTCCTTGGCAGTCTCATAATTGTAACATAACAATGAAAGCAAAACAACCAGGATTTAATGGTGCTTATGTGGTATAAAGGACCTTCACATGTATTTTCATTTGATTCTATGAGGCAAACTATTCTTTCCCACTTAATAGAAGTCCATTTTGCCCTCATAGAGTCTCAGAAAACTGTCCTTTCCTTTTTTATTTCCATCACCACTGCCCTAATTCAGCTCTTAATGCCTCATCTTAGACACTTGCTTCAGCGCCTCAGCTGACAATAGTGTAGGTCTCAGCAGCCGATGAGAAGGAGGGGATGGACGTAGTTCCAGTTAACCAATTGACCGAGGGCCTTAGATTTAACTGAACCAGACCAGGCCCCACTCAGAACACAGGGAGCTGTTCTGTAAAGATAAGGTACTCAGAACTAGAATCATTTGGGGGAAAAGATTAGGGTCACACTCAAAAATTCAGAATCTATGATTGGTCCAAGTGTAAAGAGGAGAGTTCCTCATGAATAGGTGAAGTGCTGCAAAAGGAAGTCAGGAGACTCTCCCTGGAAGCCCCACCCTGCCAGGACCTCTGGGCTCTGTCACCCCAGGCTGCAGCCTCAGCCTGCTGGGGCCGGTACACTCAACTCCTGAGTTTAAGTCAGAAAAATACTACCTTGGGAAGAAAAGAGAGTAAGAATAAAAATAATGGTATCGGAAATATGGAGCAAAGACATTCAAATGCATGATGCTGCTTTAATAATGGGCATTTTGGGGGGCATTATTGTAATATTGTTTGTTTTGTCTGCTTTTTAAGATGTTTAAAGCTTTTAAGAAAACCTGATTTCTGAGGCTTAATTGATTCCATTTGAAATCAATGTTTAAATATTTGGGGAAATATAATTTGCTAAATTCATAAGTTTTTGATTTATTGGTTGTATAAGTAGCATTAGAATATTTAGGGAAATGCTAATAACTAAATAAAGATTGATAAATTGGACATCAAAGTAGAAAAAAATGAGTATTCCTTGCTCTCCATGCCCAAAGGTACCTGAGACATTAAAAAATTTATTATCCTAAACTTCCCATCTGTGATTTCTGCTGTCTTTAATTAATCCCCCTTCTATTTCCAACACCTCTGTGACCCCATTTTCCCCATCTGTAAAATGGGATGATCTTATCACCTTCTAGGAGTGTGGTTGTGAGGATTTAATGAGAGAATTCCTTCCATAGCACTTACAGCAATACCCAGCACACAAATGCTTGCTAATGCTGGCTATTGTTATCTTCCCCCAATATTTTGATCATGCCACCTCCTGCACAAAGTCCTTCAGTTGCTTCCCAATAAGCCAAGACAAATGCAAGCTCAACCACACAACGTCAGGGACCTTTATGTCCTCTCCTCACCTCTGCTTGCCATCCAGCCTTGACCCTCACTATTCCCCTTTCACCCGCCAGACAAAGTTACTATCTCCTTGTTTCACACTGGGCTCTACCATCATTTCTTCTTACTATTCCACCTCTTGAAATGCTTTGCCTCTCTCCCATGCCATTACAAGCCAATTCAAACTCCTACCTATCCTTCAAAACCTATCTCAAATGCTACATCCTCCAAGATACTTTCCTGGTCATCACCAACTCTCTCCTTCCCTGGAGAACTTTATTAGCAGCTCTTCCCTGCCACGCATGACACTCCATCATGCATCAGTCAATTACCTAAGTGTCTGGTTACCCCAATTGGGCCATAAGCTCCTCGAAGGCAAGACTCACTTCTAATTGATCTTGAGGAACACGCCCTGTTGCATAACAGGTGCTCAGCTAACAGGTGGAGGTTCCTCCAGCTCTAGGTAGTTGTGTCATCTAAGCAGAAGCATCAGGGACCTGCAGGCTCCCCGAGGGCCAGTGTCCCCGCCCTCGCTGGCCTAGGAAGCCAAGGGAGCCAGCAGTGTGCGTGTGCCAGGGCCCACTGAGCAGATGGAAAGATGGCAGCGCCAGATTCCGGGAGCATGTGGAGCTGTCGGCTCAGCTCATCAGCACCCCCTTCTCTCGTCCCCCCCCCCTCCTCCCGACATCCAGCCCACAATCAGGCCACATTTTTTAAGACTCTTCCGTACCAGGCCCTGTGTGAGGTGTGGCAGACACCAAGGCTGGTGCCACTTCCCTACGAGGTGAGCCCCTGTGCGCGGAGCTCCTGTGTTCACCGCACGCGGCCCCAACTGCTGACAAGCCGAGCAGACGACTGTGCGCCCGGGCAGAGAGGGCCGCCTGCTACCCTGTTTCCAAACAACTCCCCTTTCTGCGCCAGCGCCGCCGCTTCAGCCGTCTGTTTGCCCCTCGCCGCCTCCGCCCTCTGTTGAGGCTGCCGCGAGGATGAAATTTGGCTTGCAGCACCCCCTCCTCCCCTTTCCGCAGGCCCGGAGCGGATTAAGCCGCTGGAGTCTGAAATCGGAAAGATCCCAGCTTCTGCTCCCCAGCACCTCCCCACGCCCCCTCCCCTCCCGCCCATGCAAAAACCAGAAAATTAATCTCCCCTTCTGCCTGTGATATGGCGGGCTGCATTACAAGCTGGGCGCCGAGATAAAGCGGGCGGCCGCGGGACAGCAGCCCAGCGCCCGGTCCGGGCGGGGCCGGCCTGGGAGATAAGGGCCTCCCAGCCATGAATTATTCACCGGCACTGCCTCCTCCGGCTTAGAGGCCGCTGAGATTGTGCCTTCCAGAGGGGCCGGGGTAGCCGGCAGGAGGGTCCGTGGGGAAGGCGGTAGAGGGGTTCATGCAGGGAGAGGGGGAAAGGGGAGGACTGTGCCTTGAGCTGGGGGACAGCGCAGAGGCACAAGCGCGCTGCAGGGCCCACTGGTACAGAGGAAGGACGGTGTCTCCAAGCCTAGGGAACTCCAGGCCCAACCACGCCCCCAGGCTGCTTCTCCTTTAGGCAACTCACTCGACGCTGTGGAGCCGCTGTCCGTGCCCTCAAGTGCCCGGGATCCCATGCACTGCGTGTGGCAGGAGCACAGTCTGGGGGAGGGGGTTGTCCTTTTCCACAGCCCTTCCCCTCCCCTCTCCTCCAGAGGTCAAGACCGCTGCTGCCCACTCAGGGGGAATCTCCCTTCCCACCCACCATGTGGAGAGGGTGTGCCAGGGAAGGGCAGAGGACACACCTACTCCCATGGCAGCTCGAGCCCACAAAACAGAGAGACCAGGGCAGCTGGTCCAGGAGGGACAGGAGGCCAGTGCCAGGTAGGGGACCCGCCAGGGAAGTTTTCTGGGAATGGAAAAGCACTAGGCACTCTGCCCTTTAGTTTCTCCTTTATTCACTCTTCTCGAAGACCCAGGATTTGAAAGCAGGGAGCGACCTAACTCTCTTCTCTATCTCTATTTCTACATCTTCTGTACCCTCTCTCCCCATCCTCCCCCTCGCCACTTCCTCCTCCCTCCCAGACATCTGCCCTTTTAATCTCTGCCTTGGCCCCCGTTTCCCCACCTCGCTCCTGCTCTGTGGCTTCCTGTCTCTCAGTCTCCCAGTGTTTTTCTCTTTAAGCATGTGACATGATGACACAAATTGGGACGTGGATGGAAGAAAGGTGGTCATCTGCTGGTCCCCAGATAGGAAGAGAGGAAAGAGAAAGCCAGATCCTGGGAGAGGAGCATCGTGGTACTGGTGGGGGGGGGGGGACCCCTGAGATGCACTGGCAGAGGAGACACCAGAGAGCCCAGGAGTGGGAGGTGCTGGGAGAGGGTGAGCCGAGGTGGGGACCCAGTCTGGCAGGGGACCTGTAGCAAATAGAGAACCCCATAGTCATGAACCAGCAAACAAAGCACATTTTCTGAGACCCCCCATTCAAGCTGGAGAAGGATGGGTGATTGAGGGGGGGAAAGGGAGAAAGAGTGGGGAGTGAAGAGGGGCCAGAATGGGAAGAGAATATGGGGAGGAGGAAACGGTTAGCCTCTGAAAGATGGAGAAGGCAATGACTTGGGTGGAAAGTGGGGGGGGGGAGCTAAATGAGGAAGGAGAGAGATTAGAGAGAGAAATGGAGAAGAGAAGGCGGCCAGCACAAGGTTGGGGGAAAGGACAAGTGTAGCAAAGAAGTTAGGAAGGAGGGTAAGAGGAGCATTTGGACCAGAAAAGAAACAGGGAGAGAAGATGAGGGTCACAGTTTCAACGCGAAGCCTGGAGGGATGGGGAGGGGGAGTGGATGGGTCCCATCAGCCTCAGGTCCACAGCCCTTCCCACCCGCCCGATAATTAACTCCTTAATTGTCTCTGCATTTGCTGAGCTAGCAGATGAAGTGGATGCAGACAGATTGGGGCGCCTGTGATTTCACGCATGGGGGAGCGGTGAAGAGCTGCCTGGGAGTCCCAGGGGGCCTCGCCCCCCTCTTTGCCCTCCTTCCTCCTCTCTTGTCTCAGGGAGGCTGCAGGGTGCTTCTGAACCTAGAACAGATGGGACCATCTGCAACGGAAGTGTGCATGGGGAATTTGCCCCCATCAGCCTTTCAGAGATGAAAATAATACTTGCCACTATTGATGGAGCACCTACTGTTTACTAGGCATACATGTTTCATCACTGTGGGCATTAGCCAGATTTTATGGTTTTTGGAGAAAGTGAGGTTCAAATAGGTTAAATAACTTGCCCAGGATCAAACAGCAACGGTGTGACAGAGATGGAATTTGAATCCGGGTCAGCAGGATGCCAAAGCCCTGGGTGGGTCCTGGCCTCATGCCAGCTGAGGGAGGAATATCTCCAGGTCTGTTTCTCTCTCAGCCCCAGGATAGAAAGGGTACTGAGGTGTAGGGACTGCAGGAGCCAGAGAGGAGAGAAGTGTGGACAAGAGGCTGAGGGGAGGCTGAAGGAGCTAGACTCTGTCACAGTCTCAACAAGAGGTAAGTGAACCCAGAGAAGCAGAAAGGAGCAGTGGGGCACTAATCACAGTTCTTGGGTCTCTCAAGTGTTATCTTTCTGAAGCCAATTTCCCCTTTCTTCATCTCCCCTCCACAAACTCCAGTCAGTCTGGCTTGCCCCTCTGCCACTCTACGCTGGCAGCCCTCTCCCATTCCTCATTTCACTCTTGGCCTTTGCACTAGAGTCTGTTGTCAACATGTTCATCTCTCCTTTTACACTAGGAAATTTTGAAGGCAGGGACAATGCCACTGCTTACCATGTCCCCAGGGCCAATCCTGGGGCTTGACACAGGAAATGCCTCAGTGGAGGTTTGCTGAAATGTACAGGGCAGGGATGGGGAATGTGTCCAGGGATTCAGCTCACCTCAAATGAAGAGGAAACAACAGCTGGAGGGACTTAGGTTTTCCATAAGAAAGAACTTTGAGCCCTGCCCAGGTAGCTCAGTTGGTTAGATAGTCATCCCAATACACCAGGGTTCCGGATTTGATCAGGGCACACACAAGAATCAACCAATGAGTGCATAAACAACTCTCTCTCTCTCTCTCTCTCTCTCTCTCTCTCTCTCTCATTAAAAAGAAGAAAGGAAGAACTTCGAAGGCTGGAGCATCATGCTGAAACCTTGATTCAGACCCATAGATTCTGAAGATCAAGGTTTCTCTAGACTGGCTGCTGTATATTAAAGGCCTTGAACAGTTGAGAAATCTGGGCCCCACCCCCAGATTCTGATTTAATTGGTCTCAAATGGGGCCACAGCATCAGCATGTTAAAAAGCTCCCCAGTTGATTCAAATGTGCAGCCTGGGTTGAACCATTGTCAGAGTCTGCCCTGATTTAGCTGCACTGGTGGTTTTACCACTGGACTACAACGTCAAGGCTAATATTACTTTTTGAGGATTTACTAAGTACAAGCTAATGTGCCAAGCACTTTCTACGCATTATCTCATGTAATCCTCAGTAACTCCTGTGAAATAAATATTACTCCCATCTTACAGACGAGGAAACTGAGTCAGAGAGGTCAAGGGACCTGCCTATGCTAATGAGTAGCAGGACCAGGTCTGGAAACTGAAATTCCCTGAGTCACATCTTTTATCTTTCCCCAGACTCCTCCTGAGGCTGCTCATTGGCCTCAATCAGTCCGTGGCCGCCTCCACCTCACCTCATCACCTTCCTTCCACCCACGCTGCTCCCTCAGTAACATCCCAGGTGACTGAAGCCATTTCAAGAAGCTCCATATGTCAGTCACTCAGCCTGCGAGGGTGGAGAACTAAGGGAAGTGCATGTGCTGTAAGATGGTCCTCTCACCCCCTTGAGGAAACTAGGAATTCAGGAATCGGACTGTCCATTTACTCCTTGGCTCTCTGTTTGGGGCACTCCCAAGCGGAATTCCCACTCCCAGACGCCTCACTGGGTTGATTCTAAGTGTCTGTGGGAGTGCTGCCACCCAGTGGTTGCCCAGGGACATGGCAGCCCTCTGAGGCCGCCTGGTGCTGCTGGACAGCTCCCCAACTCAAGACCAGAACCCCAAATCCTCCCTTCCTTTTGGCAGCACCAAATCCAGGCCCCTAGTAAACGAATCCCATTCTTCCTCCCCAACAGCCCTGAGCCCACAGTTCCTCTAGGGATCCCCAGCTCTCCCCCTGACTTCCCATGTGTCCCCGGCCTCCAACCCCTTACAACTTGTCATCCACTGTGCCAGCCCTTTCTCCGTTCTTAAAGCCCTGAGAACACACCTCTCACCTCCTTTCTCCTTTCTCTTCATTTGTGCCAGCCTACAAATGGAGTGAAGGAGCTGCTAGAGATAGAATTCTGATTCCCCACACCCCTCTCCTCATCATCTGACACCATCAGACCTCAACAGTCTCTGTGCTAAGAGCCCCTAATGAGCATCAGCAAATTAACAACTTCCCTTTGATTGCTCCTTCTCTGTTAATTGGATAGGAGCCCCCCCCACAACCCCCAAGGCCTCTCAGAGAGGAAGAGGGAGGGAGAGAAGGAAAGATGTGAGAGCTACAGTAGGAGCAGCCTCGAGGCCTGGGCTCAGCGCCCCAGAATTCTGCTCTGTCCCCTGAGTACAGCTTCCCCTCCATCCCTTCCTTGCCCTGTCCGCCCCCACCCATCTAACCTCCACCCTCCCCAACCCCCCCTCTATTCTTTTTCCTTGTTTCTTGAGTTCTGTCCAAATTCCCTTGACCTCTGGCTATTTCTCCTTCCTTCTCTCTGCTCCTTCTTTAGCGTTGGCACTGACGGGTTGTAAGCATGCTCCCCAGAGCCATACAGATGGGGCTTGGGTGGCCAAAGCTGTGTGCTTGTTTATATATGTGTATGTTGTGTACTTGTCACATGTACATGGGGAGCAGGGATAGGCACAGATTCATGTGTAAGCTCCTGAGTGCCCACCCTGTGGGTCAGGCCTGGGATGTGTGTAGGTGTGAGTGGTGTGGTGTGACTCTGGTCTGTATGTGTGCCTGTGTCTCCACACGGCCAAGTGCTTGAATCAGTCAAGTGTGACTCCGGGTGTGTGTGTGTGTGTGTGTGTGCACACGCGCGTGTGTGCCACCAGAAGAGGCAGCAGCAAGAGGCAGGAGCATCGATCCGAAGGAGACTGAGCGGGGAGGGGGACGCTGGGGGCAGACACCCTCCCTCCTGTGTGTGCGCGCGCGCGCGGACACACACACACACACACACACACACACACACACACACACACACACCACACAGTCATGCACAAGCCATAGGGCCTCGCAGGAAGGGACCCGGCTCAGGGACCGGAGGCGCCGAGAGTGGCCGGGAGGAGGGGGCGAGGCAGCCCGGAGCCCTGGGTCTCGGTCCCGGGTTCGGGGGCCTGGCGCGCACACCAGCCTGGAGACACCCTCGCAGACACTCGTAGGCGCGCACGCGCACCCTCTCCCCTCCCCCTCGCCTCTCCTCCCGCCGCCTCCCGGCCGGACGATGGATCCCTGCAGATCCCGGGGCTGAGAGCACCGCGCACCGCGCCGATCCCGGGCGGACCGAGCCAAGGAGAGCGAGCGAGCGAGCGAGTGCGCGCGGGCAGGCGGACCGAGCCGAGCCGGGCCGAGCGGGCCGCTCCCTGCAGGGCTCTGCGCGGCGGCCGCCGGCTCCCGCTCCGGGCCATGCGCCCCTCCGCCGCTCGGCGCTGAGCCCGCGGCCGGCCCCGCGCTCCAGGATTGCCGGGTTCCCGAAGCCCCTCAAGGTGGGTGTCTGATCTCCCTGCCTTTGGCTCGCGAAGCCAGGACTTCGCTCCCTTCTCGCTTTCCTCAGCTCCTGGGGCGGCTTGGTGGATGGGGAGGGGGGCGGGGGCCGAATAGGGGATCTGGCTGCGCCGAGAAGCTGGACTGGAGGAGTGGGGGTGTTGCGTCCGGGGCGGGGACAGCTCGCTGTCATAGGGAACCCCCCATGTATCCACCGGGGGTGGCCCTCACCCCCCTCCCCAACCATACACACACACACAGCCTGCGGGTTATGGGAACTAGAGACGTCCGCAGGTGAGCACTCAGCCTGGGCCCAGGTTTAGCTCAGGAAGGAGGGGGGAGCGTAGTCCTGGGGATACCCTTGACCAGGAGCTCCTGACCCCGGGTTCAGCCCATCTGAGGGAGTCTTCATCTGAGGATGGGGTGGACATTCCTGTCCCAGAGTGACCCCACATCTGGAGAGAACTCCTGTGTCTGCCTGTGGGAACATGGGGACTTCCCTCTCGCGCTTGGATGACTATGTCTGCCGCCTCCCCTAGCCTGGGAAGCTTCTCTTGGAGAACATTCTCCTGGCCTGAGCTGACCTCCCCACCCCCACTCTCCCACCCCACCCCCACTCCCCACCCCCCTGCAACAGCCCCAGCAACCCCTGCATTTGGAGGAACCCCCTGCTGGGAGTATGTCCCTGGGCCAGCCCACCTCTAGGCTGGCACACCAGGGAGCCTACTGCCCCAGAGGCAGTGACCTCTGGCGATGGGAACTTCAGATGCACTCGGAGGGACCTTATATGTACTTTCATCCCAGGATGATGACAGACTCCCTCCCTCCCCTTCCCTCAGGATCCCCTTGGCCAGGATGGAACTGAAGGCTGAGGAGGAAGAGGTGGGTGGAGTCCAGCCGGTGAGCATCCAGGCCTTCGCCAGCAGCTCCACGCTGCACGGCCTGGCCCACATCTTCTCCTACGAGCGGCTGTCACTAAAGCGGGCGCTTTGGGCCCTGTGCTTCCTGGGCTCACTGGCTGTGCTGCTGTGTGTGTGCACGGAGCGTGTGCAGTACTACTTCAACTACCACCACGTCACCAAGCTTGACGAAGTGGCTGCCTCCCAGCTCACCTTTCCTGCCATCACGCTGTGCAACCTCAATGAGTTCCGGTTCAGCCAAGTCTCCAAGAATGACCTGTACCATGCCGGGGAGCTACTGGCCCTGCTCAACAACAGGTGGGTGGCTCTCGCCCATCCCCCAGCCGGGCTCCTGGAGTTGCATGCATCCCAGCTCCCAGGCACCTCTTCCCTAACTCCATAAAACCCGGACAACCTCACCCTCCAATCCTCATCAAACCCGCCACTCACTGCAAAGAAATCGGGGTGCTGCTGAGCACTCAATTAAGGGCACACAATCTTGGATCCCAGCGTAGCCCAGACCAGCCCTGCCCCTATCCAGCCTGAGCTGTGAGACATCACCACCCTCTCTTGGAGTGACCTTTCCCCACCTTCCTACCACTACATCTTGATCTTCTCACTGAGGGGCTGGGGACAGACCATCTTTAACAGGTAGAGACTATAAAAGCCATAGCTCCAGCTTTGATCTCTCTCTCACCCCCCTTACCGCTGTGCTGAGATGCCCAGCTGGCCTCTCCTCCCCCCCTTCCCCCCAGCCACTACAGATCCTTCTGCCTTCTCAGATCCTAGGGGCAGGTCCTCTGCACACGCCCTGCTCTATTCTATGCCTATGCCCAGACCCACCCACAAGGCTGGATGCTGCCCTCCCCGCATTCCCTGGAGGTTGGGTATGGGACACTGGAGGCCAAACAGAGGCAAGAATCGAAAATCATGCTGATCCCTGCGCGGATCACCCCGGGGCTCCAGGTATGAGATACCGGACACACAGATGGCGGATGACAAGCAGCTGGAGATCCTGCAGGACAAGGCCAACTTCCGCAGCTTCAAGCCCAAGCCCTTCAACATGCGTGAGTTCTACGACCGCGCAGGGCACGACATCCGAGACATGCTGCTCTCCTGCCAGTTCCGGGGCGAGGTCTGCGGCGCAGAAGACTTCAAGGTGGTGAGTGATTCCCCGGGTGCGGAGTGTGAGGCGTGTGAGTCAGCCAGCCCCGAGAGGAGGAGGAGACTGTGCTCTCATCCTGCTGGCTCCACTGGGAGAGGAAGCTTTGTGTCCCTGGGGCTCGCAGGGGGTTTTGTTCAGCATGGAGGTGCATTCGTTCTGTGTGAGGGCTGGAGCCTCAGCCTGTGTCCATGCTATGGCAACAAAGAGAACCCCCAGTGCACAACACACACAGGCACACACACAGCCTGGCATGGCCTTGACCCCATCAAGCTTACCTTCTGCACCACAGGTGTCAGAGGTGGGGGGTAGGGGCTGAGGACCATCTCCTGGCAGCCGGAAAGAAAGGCAGACTTTACCACTCCACCTCCTGAATCAGAATCTGCATTTTAACAAGATCCCTAGGTGATTTGAATTCAAGTTTGAGAATGAGAAGCACTGTGAAACATGAAAAGTAAGGGAAGCCTTCTCTTATATAGCCAGACAGGTAATTCTCTCCACGCCACTACACACATACACACACACACACTCCACATACACCCCACATACACCCCCATACATGTACACTGTCCAATTGGGTTACCCCCTTACCATCAAGAGCCACAGAGCCACTCGGTCTGAGGAAGGAGAGATGATTTGGGCTACACAATCATGACTGAACAGCAAGCTCCCTTTGCTTCTTAAAATGGAGATGCCCCATAGGTGGGGCTGCCTCAAAGCTAGCACCCCGGAGAGGGTTAGGGGCACTCTCTGTACTGGGTGATCCTAAGCAAGTCATACAAGTTCCTGAGGGCATAGAATCAGAAAGAGGCTGGAAAGGGACCAGAGGACCTGGAGCCATGTTTGGAAAATAACACGGAATGAGCGGACGATGCTTGGTAATTCTTCAGAATGCTTTCTAGACTCCTGCAATCCCCTAGATAAATAGTCATATTATCTCTATTTTATGAATGCACAAACTGAAAAGGAGAATGAGCTGCCCCAAGCTTACATAGCTGGTTAGTTACAGATTCAGGATTCGAACGTATCTCCTTAAGTCCGAATGCAGGGTGCTCTTTTTGTTAACATTGCCAACCCTGGAGTCAGCGTATCTACTTCCACTTCTGGCCACTGGTCTTGAAAAACCCAGCTTCGCCTAGGAGCCCCTTGGTCTCCTTGCCTGCCCCCAATTCTCCACTCTCAGCACCTGCCCTTTCTCCCTGCCCATTGTCTTCCCTACTTGCTTGCATCCTCCTAGCATTATGGGAGCATGAACTGCATTTGTTTGCATAGGAAGGTTGAGCCTGTAGAAAGGTCGTGCTTGTTTTTTCTTGCTGAGGTTACTTACACGAGACTTCCCAATTTTTTTATTTATTTTATTTTTTTAAATGTATATTTTATTAACTTTTCACAGAGAGGGAGAGAGAGGGATAGAGAGTTAGAAATATCGATGAGAGAGAAACATCGTTCAGCTGCCTCCTGCACACTCCCCAATGGGGATGTGTCCACAGCCATGGTACATGCCCCTGACTGGAATCGAACCTGGGACCCTTGAGTCCGCAGGCTGACGCTTCATCCACTGAGCCAAACCGGTTAGGGCTTCCAAATTTTTTTAATGAAATTAAGTTTTTTTAAAATATGTTTTTATTTATTTTAGAGAGAGAGAGAACATCAACCGATCCACTGATTGATGGCTGCCTCTGCACGCCCCCTACCAGGGATAGGGCAATAGGCCCTGCAACTCAGGCTTGTATCCTAACCCGGAATCCATTCAGAGTCCTCTTGGTGGGTGGGCTGATGCTCAACTACTGAGCCACACACACCAAGCTGACTTCCCAATGATTTAAAGCCCTGCTCTACAGGCTGGTTTTATGAGCCTTTGTCCGTCCTACCAGATGAAAGCTATGTGACATACAACTTGCTGAGCCGAGCTGATGGGGCGCTTAATGTGATGCAAGAACCACTTTCTTCCCTCTTTTCCTTCCTCAAAACAGAAGAGTCCTGGATTCCCCAGAGCCCTTGACCTCAGGGTTCCCAGGCTCACCAACTACGCTCCCAGGAGAATAGAACTGTTGGTGAAGGTGAAAGTGAAAGCCAAGGCTTCCTCCCAGCACACAAGCAGAAGGGACCACCAGGAAGGAGAAACACCGTCCCTCTGTGGGTGGTTTGTAGTGTCGGAGGAGGAAGGCAATTGTTTGGCTCAGCCTGGAAGGTGATAAGGTATAAAATGAGGGTCCAGTTAGTCCATAGAGAGTGTCCCGTTGCTCCATTCATCTCTCAGGCTCAGAAAGATTCCAAGTGGTGATGCTAAGACATGCTTGGTTTATGGAAATGGAGTTACTGGAATGTGACCATTCCATTTTGTCTGAGGGGACAATTCTGAGCTGTCAGATGGAGATGCTTGGTTCAGAAAATTCTGGAGTAATCTGAGTTCTTCCTTTTGTTGGGAAGAGAGATATAGGCCAGGAACTTGCAGCCACTTCTTGGTCTGGGTTGTCAGGCAAGACCAGGTTTTTGCTGTTTCTGAGCCCTTATCAAAGACCTGACCCTTAATCTGGCTGAGCCCAAACCTCTCAGCCCCTTCTTCTACCCGCTCTGGTTGACCTCACTGCCGGGTCCTTTCCATGTCGGGAACTCTACCACTTTTGCCCATTGGGATGCTCCGAATGGGTGGGACCCATGTTGTGAGTCCATGTCTACATCTCCCTGGTGGAGAAGAATCTGGCACTCTTCCAGCTCCCTGGTTCACACTCCTTGCCTGATGCTCTGCTCTACTCTCTCTCTCTACTTGTCTCTCTCTCTCTTTCTCTTTGTTAATCCTCATTAGACAAAGTGGAAGGGAAAGAGGGAGGAGGAGAAAGAGAAACATCAATGCGAGAGAGACACAGATTGGTTGCTTCCCACACGTGCTCCTACTGGTGCCAGGGATCAAACCTGCAACCCAGGTATGTGCCTTTGACAGGGAATCAAATCCTTGACTTCTCTGTGGGTGTGCAGGCTGACATTCTAACCACTGAACACACCAGCCAGGACTCCACCTTCTCTCTTCTCTCCTGGTCTCATAGTGAACAGCTGCCTTTTCATCTTTGCCAGTCTGCTAGACCAAAAGGCGTGTATCTACCCACTAGGCAGATGTGACACTGACAGAAAACATCTGTATTGGTTCAGCGGTTCTCAACCTGTGGGTCGCGACCCTTTTCGGGGTTGCACAACCCTTTCACAGGGGTCGCCTAAGACCATCCTGCACATCAGATATTTACATTACAATTCATAACAGTAGCAACATTACAGTTATGAAGTAGCAATGACAATAATTTTATGGTTGGGTCACCACAACATGAGGAACTGTATTAAAGGGTCATGGCATCAGGGAGGTTGAGAACCACTGAGGTAGACCTTAGGGGAAACATCTTGGCACCTCGACCACCCGAAAAGCAGAGGTTCTTAACTGGGGGTTCAAGCCCTGCTCACAGTGTTTGCAAAGTATAGTGTGCACGGACACAGGTGAACTCCTTTGCATGTTTCAAAGGGCAACCCTCATCCAACTTGTAAGAGCTTGTATATGAGGGTGTGTGTGAGTGTGTGAGGATCTGTGAGGGTGTGTGTGAGTGAGTGTGTGTGTGGGTCTGTGAGGGTGTGTGTGAGGGTCTGTGAGGGTGTGTGTGAGTGTGTGAGTGTGTGTGTGAGTCTGTGAAGGTCTGTGTGAGTGTGGGTGTGTCTGTGAAGGTGTGTGTGTGAGAGTCTGTGTGAGGGTCTCTGAGGGTGTGTCTGCTCTGGAGGACGGTTCAGGGGCCATGGGAATGGCATACTCTCAAACATCCCAGCTCAACCTCAGGGGACAGACTGGTGGTCACAGTGTTTGACAGGTCCATCCCCAACTGCGCTAAGTCTGCTTGGGAGAGTGGGGTAATAATGGGGAACCTGGGCTAAATCAGGGAGGAACTGGTTGGAAACTCTGAGAGTGAGGAGGCGGAGGGCAATGGGGAGATATCCCCACAGCAGTCGGGTTGGGTCAGCCTCAGGAGCTCTCTCCTGAGCTACAAAAAGAGCAACCAGAGACCCACCCACAAGACCTCCTCCCCTTCCTGGTGGGGTGCTTGGTTGCCAGGGCAACAGTGGCTCCACTCTCCCACCCCACCTTGTTGCTACTCAGGCCAAGGCAGGGCAGGGGTTCCATGGAGGGGGCCTGGGGTGCAGCTGTCTGGCAGTGTCTGGGTTGGGGCTGGGGGGAAGAGAGCGCAGTCGCAGCTGGTGCCAGCCTCCAGCTGCACCTTATCTGTCCCTGGCATTGGGAGCGGCAATGTGGCTGGAATGCTGAACAGCACCAAGGGGAGGGGGTGGCAGATGGTTGCCCAGTCTGCCCTATGCCACCCCCTCTGCCAGCTGAGACCCAGAGCCTCTGCCTGGGGGAGAGAGAAATGGAATTCATTTCTCTGGATCCTGGAACTGAAGGAAAGGGAGGGCAGAGACTGGAAATCCTAGGACTGGGTGTGTAGTGGGGATAGTATGCTCCCTCAGGAGGGGATGGGATGGGGGCACAAAGGATTGGGGGACAGGAATCCAGGAAGGGCCCCACAGAGGTCCCCAGGACTCTGGAGGGGGCCAGGAATCCCCCAGAAGAGAGGTGGATAGAAGAGGATGCACACAGAAATCCCCCCAGGGTTCTGGAGGACAGGAATCTCCTGGAGCACCTATGGGGTAAGATGCCAATAGGAGAGGTGGTGGAGGTGGGTTATTTCGGGACCCAGAGGGGAGGGAGAAGTCATCTTACAGCAAGCAGAGCTGGATCGCAGGTCCCAGGGAGAACCAGGACTAGCAGGGAGCTGCCTTATCCCCAGAGTTGGTCTGCCCCTTCACTGACACCCCTCACACTTACACACCCCAGCCCTTAGCCGCTCAGAACAGGGTCCCCTTGGAGGGCCCATCCTTACTTCCTGGGTCTGCTCCCTCCTGCTAGGCAGGGAGTGGAGGGCTGCTGAGGGGGAAGGCTGCCCAGTCTGCCACACACAGAGAGAAAGGGGGGAGGGAGTCATGGGCAACTCCACCTAGATTGGAGGGTCTCTCTTTCTTTCTTTCTCTCCTTCTCTCTCTCTCTCCTAACTTAGTTTCCTCTCTCACCTCTACCCTCCCCTAGCATTTGTGACTCCACTCCTCTTCCAGACTACTGTCAGCTAAGAGGCTACTCTAAGTTAATTGATCTCCTGGCTGCTGGCTAAAGTAATAGGGAATTGATGTGCCTTTCTGAGCGTCTCTGGGGGCATAGCAGAAATGGGGCGGGGAAAGCACCTCCAAGCGCCTTTATCCTGCCCCAGCCTTTCAGCAACTGCAAGGTAAGGCCCTGCTGCACCTGGTGCTGTCCGGAAGCAGAGGGGAAGCCCACAGAGTGGGTGATGGTTCTGTTGCAGGTGGGAGTTGCTTCTGAGCATGGTTCAACTTGGTGGAAGACAGATTTAATTCTGGGGGATGGTGAGGGCGGCTGAATATTAGGCAGGAGGTGTGTCAGTCTCCACTTGATTTATTCTTGTGACAGAGCCCCTTCTGAGTGCCAGGCTCAAGCTGGGTGGGGAATAGGCAGAGCCTATCTTGCCCTCAGGGAGCTTCGAGTGAAGGGCAGTGCCCAGGCAGGCTCAGAGCTGAGAGGGTAGGCAGCACGAACAGAAGCCTTGGGAGCAACATGCCAGGGATGAAAGGATCCTCGACCTCGAGGTGGAGACCTTCCAATCTTCCCAGCCCAGCTCAGCTATTCAGAAACTCCAGGTTAATAGGATGTGTGGCTTCTCCCCACGCCAGCCCAGCCGATGGGCAGCCCGGTCCTCCCCAGCAAGGGTCATTGCCCGCCTTTGCCGGGCCCCTGAGGCACAACCTTCCCTTGCTGTAGGTCTGAGGTGGCTGCTCCAGGAGCCCTTACCCTCTGACTGAGAACCTTCCAGTCAGGGGCTGTGCATGGGGATTCTGGAAGGCAAACTGGGAAGCAGACTGCAAGAATGAGGAGTGGCACCTAGTTCCGGTGGAGGGTGAGGCTGGCATTGGCATTCCTGGGTTATGTTTTGGGAATAGTTCCATATGTTCCATTTCTGAGCTTCTAGGGCCCATTTCCTGTAGACGGTTAAATTATTCTTTGCCAAAGGGTGGCCCCTCCTTCAGCCTCTGGGACTCTGGCTAAGCCCATGCCGGCCCGCGTGGAGAGTGGATGCGCAGTACCGACTGTCTTGGACACATGGAACAGACATCTTCCTCATGGAAAATTTTTAAATTCCATGAAACTATGTGTATTCACCTTGAGGGCAAGTTCCCTTAACAAAGTATAAGACAGAGACTCTGCTACCCCAGGCAGACCCCAAGGTGGGGGGCGGGGGCAACTTGTGATTTTTCTGAACTCCTGTGAGTTCTTGAAAAGAAAATCCTTTCCCACCTCTCTCATTGCATCCTCTCAATGCTTCTGACAGTCCTGGGGGCCTGGGAGGGTGGGCTGTATAGCTTAGTGTGTGTGTGTGGTGTCTCCAATTAGTGTGTCGCATCATCATGCCAGCCTGGGAACGTCCCCAGGGGAGAGACTGCTGAAGTGGCCTTGACCATGGACAGCAGACAACTCAGGCTCTGCATGTGTGCCCCCAGTGTGCAAGCACACATGTGCGCCTCGGTGGGCACGTCTGAGTGGGAGACTGTGGGTGTAGATGAGGGTGTGAAATGGGTGTGTGTACATGTGCATGGAGGCACACAGCTCACTTTGTGTGGCTGTGGGAGGGAGTGTGTGTGTGGAAAACCTCTGGTTGCATGCAGAGCACACACCAGCAAAAATAATCCTCTCCATCTCACTTTGCAATGAACAGATTCCCTTTCATTTAGCTCACGCGACCCTCGTAAATCTGGGCGGCAGGGACGTTTTAAT
This sequence comes from Murina feae, assembly GCA_004026665.1. NCBI lineage: Eukaryota > Metazoa > Chordata > Mammalia > Chiroptera > Vespertilionidae > Murina > Murina feae. The sequence continues at coordinate 6,312 of PVJC01015786.1, read as the reverse complement.
ACCTTCCCTTGAAAGATGAGGAAACTGAGGCTCAGAGGTGCTTGGCGCTTGCTCTCCATCAAGCAGCCAGTAAGTGGCAGAGTAGGACCTTGACATCGGGTCGTCTAAGTCCAGGTTCCTGTGTGTGACTCCTGGAGTGAGCGTGCTGTATGGGGAGAGTGCTCTAGGCGCACTGCTGTGCACCCGCTGTGAGGAAGCTGTGGGGAGGCAGGAAGGGGAAAGAAGGGGCGAAGGAGAAGGGGTCCTGGCCTCAGGTGGAGCACACCACGTCTTTGGATTCCTCTGCCTTTTCCCTGCTCCGTTTGGTCAGGCCCCACTTTAGACTCCCACTGCTGCTTTCCTCAGGGCAGCTCCAGAGCAGTCAGGCTCTACCAGAGGAAGTCACACAACAGAGCAGCTTGGAAGCACGTTGTGTTCATGGACAACATCCTTAAATGGGCTGCACAGCAGCCTGGCAACCCCACTGTGTTCTCCTGTCAACTTGCTCTCCCTGGTGATTACTGCAAACTTCTTGACTCTTCTCAAATAGCCACCTTCCTGCCCCTCTCACCTTCAGCAGATGCCCTTGGCTCCCGCTTCTCCGAGATGACAGAAGCCTCTAACAAGGTCTTCTACCTTCTCTGGAACCAACCCCCAGAGGGGAGCACCCATCTTATCCAGGCTGAAATCTCCACCAGTTCTTTCCGTCTGCTTTTCCTTTCCCTGAAGAAGCTGCCTCTTCCTCCTCTCCAGTCAGCCTCTCCCTCTCCGGTGGAACCTTCCCATTGATATTGAAACATGCTTAAGATTCTCCCATCTTGAATTGTATAGCTATGACTGTTAACATTTATTGAGCACTTCTGTGCATCAGGCTTTCAGGTTAAGATAAAAACCGAAATACAAATGTCTGAACTCCACAGCCCTTCTAACTCCCACATACACGATGTCTCTGCTTCCTTTCACAGGCAAAATTCTTAAAAGTGATGTATGTATTCTGCTGTCTTCATTTTTTCATCTCCAAGTCACTCTCTAATCCACTCCAGGCTGCCTCTCTCCTGCCCCAGCAATTCACCACAATGGTTCTCGCGAAGCGATCCTCATGCTGCCAAATCCCACAAACATTTTTTTATCCTTGATCTCTCAATAGCATTCAAAATGGTTGACCATCACCTCTTTCTTTCAGCTGTCCTCTTTCCTAACAACCATACCTTCTCAGGCTTCCTCCTTTGTCTAGCCACTCCTTCTGTCTCTTTGCCAGTTCATGCTCCTGTTTGACCATTAAATGTTGGCACTATCAGGGCTCAGTCCCAAGCCTTCCTCTTCTTTAAAGTCATGAGGTGGTATGACTTAATGGCATAATGATGAATTTTTCATTAGCATATTTTTGATGTTGCTGTATCTTACAATTTAGTATTTTACGTATTTCGTTGGTATGTATTTACATTGGTTTAAAAGTGTAAAGCATTTCTAGCACCCCAGGAAGTTCCTTCAGACCCTTCCCTAGTCAATGCTGCTGCATAAAAATTAACCTTTATTCTGACTGCTGTCAGTATAGAGACTTTCCACCTGGTCTTGAACTTCCTCGAGTATATGTGTCCTTATACAGTGTATTCACTCTTATGTCTGTTTTTTCCCCTCTTATAATTGTATCTGTGACATTCAGGGTCATTGTTGTGCATTGCAGTAGTTCTTTTTCAGTGCTGTGTAGTATCTCATTATACAAATACACCACATTTTATTTTTTAAAATAAGTTTATTAAGTTGATTTCAGAGACAGAAAGTGAGAGGGAGAGAGATAGAAACATCAATGATGAGAGAAAGTCATTGGTCGGCTGCATCCTGCACGCCCCTAGTGGGGGTTGAGCCTGCAACCGGGGCATGTACCTGACCTGGAATCAAACCAAGGGCCTCCTGGGTATTCCTTCTTACTCTTTAGATTGCAATTCCAACATCAGTTCTTCAGAGAGACCTTTCTTGATTACTTGTCGGGTCAGATTCCTTATCATCCACCCTCATAAAATCAGTTTTTCATACGCTTATCATAGTTTTTCATTCATATTCATTTTTGTGATTTAAAAAAACGGATGTCTGTCTCCCTCATTAGACAGTAAGCCCATTGACAGGAGGATCCTGGTCCTTTATCTGTTCTCCCTGTGTCCTCAGCACACAGACACTCAGGAAATATTTGATGGGTAAATGAAAGAACAGAAAAGAAAGGGATTTGGAGAGGAAGAACTTAATCCTAGTCTCAATCCCTCTACTTGCTCTCCGTGAGACTTGAAGAGGTCACTATGCCCCAGTTTCCTCATTTGTCAAGTGGGGGTAAAGTTACTCAACCCACTTATTTCACTGGGTTGTGTAAGGATCCCATGAGCTGTCATTTGAAAAGCAGGTAACATTCCACCGATGCGAGGGTGGTTGGAGTTCAGAGAGAGAGATGTAGAGAAAGGCAGACACCACTGAGAGAGCACTCACAGCTGAGGAGCGACTGGCTCCAGACTGGCATGGGGAAGGGCTGCATCCGTGGACAGAGCATTTGGAATTGAGTGCTGTTCTGCATGTGTGTCTGCTTGACCACTTCTCTGGGGCCCTCTGTGTATGCTTGGGGGTCTGTGTGTGCTGCTTGCCACACCTCCCATTATTGGAAAAAATTGGATTTGTCTACTGGAATGAGCTGAGATAGGAGAGGATGTTAGAAGATGGACGAGGAAGTGCAGTTAGGGTATGTGTTACGTTTGTTGTCTGCAAGAGGGCTGTGTGTCTAAATGTAGATGTGTGGGTGTGTGCAGTGGGTCTTTGTAGTGGTGTGGGGAAGCAGTATCCAGCCATGCCAGATAGGCTGTCTGCTGAAGCTGCGCTGTGTGCACCCCTTCTCCCTGATGAGGCCCCCACACTGGAAGCTTCCCCTGCCTTATTTCCTCCTTTTGGAAGTCCAGTCTACTTCCCCTGCCAGGACATCTGAAGGCAGGGACACTGCCCTCTAGTGGGTGTGGAACATATGGTCAGCCCAAGCCTCCTCCAACCCAAGGCTGGAACCCATCTCTGATACGCAGCCTGAGGACATGCTAAGTCCCACAGCTGAGGTCTAGTAGGCAGGATGAACATGCGCAGGGGGCAGGAAACAGAGGAGCCCATGACTGCATTCAGAAGCATGAAGACAGCAGCCAGAGGTGAGGGGCTCTCTTCACCTCTTACCTCTGGTTGCCCAGCGTGTTCCTGGTCTTTCTCGGTTCCTGTTTCTCCATTTGGTCCTTGGGTTCTGCTTTCGTTCTCATAGTTCCTGTCCACAGGGAGCTGCTGGTCACTACTCATGCCTGAATGGCCTTGAGCAGAATGGACCTTCTAGTCTGTTCTCTGGGTGGGCACTGACCATGCCCTGTGGAGTCAGGGAAGGCTTCTTGGAGGAAGTAATGTATGAGGAGGGTTTTGAAATACGAGTAGCTCTTCAGATGGAGTCCAGAGAAGGCATGGAACTATGGATAAGCCTGGTGTGTCTGCAGAATGGGAGAAGGGCATGGTGGCTGGACGATGGACTGGGTGAAGGGGAGGCGAGGATAGAAGGTAAATTGCAAAGGCCTATGGGGTTGGGTTGACTTTTACCAAAAGGCACTAAGGAATGAGAGAAGGTCTTTAAGCAGGAGACTGGGCAGAATTACATAGCAAGGACTAAAAGTGGGGAGACACTGCAGGGATGGGGGTGGGGAAGACCCATTGAAATGCTGTTGTTTGGGCAAAAGAGGAGGAGGCCAGTGTGAGGGCAATGGTGGCAGGATGGAGAGGGGCCAGATCTCAAAGGCTGCTCTTCTCTGGGGCCTCTGTGTCCCTGGCAGCAAAGCTGAGGCTAAAGGTCCCACATCAATCAGTTCTGCTAGAACTTGGCACCCTGCCTTTTATATCCAACACACTCCAGGGTCTCTGCATGCAAATGGAGAAGGGAAGATGTGTGGGAGCAGGGAGGGAGGGGCGAGGAGGGGAAAGGGAATGAGGCCTGGGGCTGTGGGTCGGTTAAGGAGTGGTAAGGCCTAAGTAGACTTGTTCGACCCCCACTGCGCCTCCTCTGGCTCTGCAGAGGAAGGGTTAATATGCATCACCTCCCTCCCTCCCCTCCTCAGGTCACCTTCTAGGCCCTGGAGACTTGGCTGGTGGCTCAAGTTCCTCAACCAGTGGCTCTGAGTAATCAGAGCCCACAGAGGGGCTGGGGGCCTGGGGGAAGGGAATGAGAAATTGGGGACAACGCGGCGGGGAGGGCCTCAGAGACTGAGGTGCTGGGGGGCATCTGTGAGGCTGAGGGTTTTGGGGGATACCCAGGTTGGTTCAACACTTCCCACCTGACCCAGGACCCGGTCTCTGCTCTGATCTCAGTTTCTTCCACCCACCAGAAGGGAATTCCTAGAACTCCTCTCCTGGACTGTTGGGCGGTGGGCAAGCTGAGAGGGGGAGGGGTGATCTATTAGGAAGCTTTTCAGCTGCAAGAGATGGGGTCCCTCCCCCTAGTGCTGGGAACTGGCCATAAATGAGTCTGTGGTCAGTGAGAGATCTGTGCTAATGGAACCTGGGCTGCCCCCCAAGCCACAGAGGGAATGGAAGAGGGGAAAGTGACCTAAGTACAGCTCAGCATTGGGGAGGGTGCTGACCTGAAGCTGAGATGGGTGAGGGGACTGAGCAGAGGAGAAATGGGGTCAGGGACTGGCTGGAGGGAAATTGGGAAGTCAAGGGAGTGTGATTGCAGGAGAATTGGGGGTTCAGGAAATAAAGTAAATTGGGGTCAGGACAGTTATGGAAAGGAAACAGAATCAAAAGGAGTAAGTAGAAGAGAACTGAACTGGGGTATAAAGGTGTATTGGGAGAATTGAGGAGTCAATGAATAATTGGGGGGGATTGTGAGTCAGGAGAAATTTGGAGAGAAATTAGAGGTCTGAGAGAGTGCCAAGAGGGTGTGGGGACTCGGATATGCCAGAGGCCTGGCTGGACCAGGGGGGAGTGAGGGAGAGGACCCTGAATTGGGGTGGGAAGGCTGAGGGGATGCTGAGGAACAGCTTGGAGAGAGAGGAAGCTTGAAAGTGTGTGTGTGTGTGTGTGTGTGTGTGTGTGTGTGTGTGTGTGTGTGATGGGGAGGAGCAGGGGCTTTTACTGGCTTGGCAAAGAGCAAGGGACTATCTGGGATCTAGGTCCCGACTCACCTGGAGAGGTGGATACCAGGAGCCCCTAGGATTTTCCAGATTTCCGTTCTGTCTTCCACCCTCTCATTCCTGCTGGAGCTGGTGATAAAAAAGGGGCTCCAGGCCCCCTCCTCTCCATCAGCCTCGCTTTCACTCTGCCTTCAATTATTCATCAGCCCAGACACCCGCCCTCCCTGGCAGGGCAGGCTGAGCCTCTCTCCATGCCCCGCCCAGCTCAGCCACCACACTGCCACACAGGCCTGATGAGGAAGGACACGGCAGGGGCCGGCCCTTGCAGACCTGGCAGGAGGGTTGGTGGCTGGCCCTGCCAGACCCTGCCTGGGATCACATCTCCTTCACCTTTCTCCTGCCAATCCCCTGGTGCCAGGCAGCCCCTGGTGAAGATGCCAATCCAGATCTTCTGCTCTGTGTCATTCTCCTCTGGAAAGGAGGCCCCCGGGCCCCTGGGAGATGTTCAGGGTCAGCAGCAGCAGCAACAACAGCAGCAGCAGAGAGACAGCTCAGAATCAGAAGAAGAGGAAGAAGAGAAGGAAAAGGAGGCCCCCAGGAAGGAGGCCAGAGACGGGGATCTGCCCGAGGACTTGGTGGACTTCGCCAGCAGCTGCACTCTCCATGGTGCCAACCACATATTTGTGGAAGGGGGTCCAGGGCCGAAGCAGGCCCTGTGGGCAGTGGCCTTTGTCCTGGCCCTGGGGGCCTTCCTGTGCCAGGTAGGAGACCGAGTTGCCTATTACCTCAGCTACCCTCACGTGACCCTGCTGAACGAGGTGGCCACCTCGGAGCTGGCCTTCCCGGCGGTCACCCTCTGCAACACCAATGCCGTGCGGCTGTCCCAGCTCAGCTACCCTGACTTGCTCTACCTGGCCCCTATGCTGGGGATGGACGAAAGTGATGACCCTGGGGTGCCCCTGGCCCCCCCAGGGCCCGAGGCCTTCTCTGGGGAGCCTTTTAACCTGCACCGCTTCTACAATCGCTCCTGCCATCGGCTGGAAGACATGCTGCTCTATTGCTCCTACTGTGGGGGGCCCTGCGGCCCCCACAACTTCTCAGTGGTGAGTGGAGACCCATGCCTGGTGTGGCACCCCGAGAATGTCTGCCATGGCTCACCCTAACGATCACTTTCTGGGGCTGGGGCTGGTGGGTCCTGCTCCTC
>PVJC01015785.1:0-34500 GCA_004026665.1 Murina feae | reverse complement strand
GTGACGAGGCCAGCAGTGGGGGCAGTAAGGGGCTACCAGGATGGCAGAGGGGCAGTTAGGGGCAACCAGGTTGGCAGAGGGGGGCAGTTGGGGGCGACCAGGATGGCAGGGGGGCAGTAAGAGATGACCAGGCCAGAGGTAGTGGGCAGTTAGGGGCGGCCAGGCCAGAGGGAGCAGACAGTTGGGGCAACCAGGCCAGAGGGGGTGGGAAGTTGGGGCAACCAGGTTGGCAGGGGGGGCAGTTGGGGGTGGCCAGGTCAGCAGGGGGTCAGTAAGGGGTGACAAGGCTGGCAGGAGCTGGCAGTTAGGGGCAATCAGGCAGGCAGGCAGGTGAGCAGTTAGGAGCCAGCAATCCTGGATTGTGAGAGGGATATTTGACTGCCGGTTTAGGCCCGATCCCAGGGCCCAAACCAACAGTCAGACATCCCAAAGGGGTCCTGGATTGGAGAGGGTGCAGGCTGGGCTGAATTTCGTGCACCGGGCCTCTGGTGATATGTAAAGAACAATTCATTTATGTACTCATTTATTTAGTTAATATAAAATATTATCATCCACTGGTCTAGACACTGGAGATAATACCAAAGGCAGGTAAACAGTAAACCTATAATAAAATAAACACCATCATGTCAAGCTGTGATAGTGCTTTGCATAAATAAAAAGCAAAGAAAGGGGATAAAAAGTAGCAGAGTACGTGGGGATGCTGTTTTAGACAGGGTTGCTAGGAAGTTCACTTGAAGAGGAACCTGAAGAACGCTTTAACTAAATAAGCTTTAACCCAGGGAAACTGTTCCAGCAATAGGCACCCCATGTGCAAAGGCCTTGAGGCAGGCACATGCTTTGTTTTACTTTTTGCACTAAAGCACCACTGATCCTATATTTTCTACTTGATGTTATATTTCTTGTCTGTTTTCCTATACATGATGCCTATGCTGGACCCTAGGAGCAATCGGGAGGCTCCTGTGGTTGGAATGCAGTGACAGAGCTACGGAAGGAAGAACCAGGACCAGTGCCTGGACCACCAGTTAGAGGCCGTGAAGGCCTTTGGGTTTTATGCTGAGGTGACTGGGGAAGCTGTCGGTGGTGGTGCATGGAGCACATGAGTTACTGTAGGCTTTATTGATTAGGTTTTTTTGTTTTTTGGTAAGAAATCTGATTATTCAAATGTATTACCTTCAAGGATTAAGCAATCATGCTGTAGTTTTCTTAACAAATAAATAGAAAACAGAGTGTGTACAACAATGAACTCTATAGTACTAGAGCCAACTTCCTATTTTGAACCTTTTCAGGTCTTCAGCAAAGTTGAAAGAATTTTACAATAAATACTCTACCTAAATGATTTGCCAGTTAACATTTCACCACATCTACACCCCCTCTATTTGTTTAAACCATTTTAAAGTAATTTGCAGACATCATGACACTTTGCATCTAAATACTTCACCATATATTTCCAAAACACAATGATCACACCCAGGAAACTTTGGTAAAATAATGTTATCTATAATTATTAAAATACTACTATATAAAATATATGGTAACTATACTAAATAGTAATATATTAAATTTCTCAAATTTTCCCAATCATATTCTTTATAGCTACTTAAAAAAAATCCAGGATTCAATCAAGGATCACATATTGCATTAGCTTGAATATCTGGGAAGTCAGAGGACACTGTTGGGAGGAGCTTGGGAAAGAAAAAGGAGGTAGATTTGAGAAGGGAGATTGGAGCCACAGAAGGGAGACTTCAGGTGCAAAACTAGCACTTCGGGGCACCAGAGAGCCAGTGAAAGTTACTGATAGTGACCCGATAAAAGCAGTATTGGAGGATGGTTCCTCTGGCTGCTGAGTGCACAGTGGATTCAAGCTGGGGATATCTTTGGCAGAAATGCATGACATGGTGACGTTCGCCTCCATCCTCATCCTCTCCTGCCCACCCACTCCTTCCCCATTCTGGTTTCCAAAGCAAAGGCGCTATTTCCGATCTTTCCAATCCTCTTCCTCTGCTTCTTCCTTCTTCCTTTCTGACTTCCCTCTGCCACTCTTTCCCCCACACCTTTCACCTCTAATGTGGAGCTGTGTGGGAGGGAAATGGGGGTCCTTGTCATGAAGGAGGAGGCCCTGCAGTCCTATGGGAGGAGGACACCTGGCCTGGATTTTTCTCCAGTCAAAGCAGCTCTTTCCCAGAACTTGGAGGGAAAAGAGAAATCCATGAACCCAGGAATTTGGTAGTTTGCGGTTTTAACCCAGCTTCTTGCCCCTACAAAGTTCTTCCTTCCTTTCGCCCCTTTCCCGTAGGCTTCCTCCCACACCAGGAATCTAGAGAGTAAGAAAGCTCCAGACATAAATGCTGTCCTCCTCAGCAGGGAACTGTGCTCTTCCTACGTCCTTGCCAGGCCTGCCAGCACTTTTAAGTGACAGTTCCTTATGGGATAAAGGGGTAATGGCTACCACTTTTAAGGGCAGGGTAGGAGAGAAAGTCTGCTCATCAAGTGGAGTCTTAGGGGGGTATGGTAACCATAACCTTCTGGAGGAGCCTTTGCCTCTGGTTTAGTCTTGAGAAGTGACCTAGGCTGGGAAGCTAGCCCTGGCTGGTGGGGGTACAATGTGGCAAGTGAGTGTCGAACAGGTGAAATTTGTAGGAGATTCTCAAAGACCACCAGGTAAATTGCCTACTTGGCTGTTTTCATTATGATACCTGTTCTTGCAAATGCTGGTGAATGTTAATAACCGGCTCTCAAAAAAAGTAGAAATAAATAAAATAAAGGAAGGAAGAAAAGAAGGAAGGGAGGGAGGGAGGGAAGAGAAAGACAAAAGCCCTTATTTTTAATTTGCCAATTTCTATGGTGTAAATATTCCCGCCATGGCCAAATTCAAGTTACCAAGGAGACATCACTAGAACCAGAGTTGAGAGGTGATGTGCACAGTTGGCTCACAAGCTGGTGTGAGTCTGCTCCAGCACTCCTTTTCTTCCTACCTTTGCAAGGTGCCTGCCAACCTTCTTTAGGGACATCTGGAGATCCTGGAGCCCCTTCATAATTTCTGAGCCCAAGTGGAAACCACAACTGCGTGTTTTAGACTACACTTGGGAACAGCTGTGTTTTGGAGCTATGTTGCTGAAGTTAAGGGCTTGTGGTTCTAGGTTTGGTAATTCCACCACCAGCTGTATCTGTTCTTTGAAATGTTCTTTGAAATGCTGGTCGCCGCCATAAATGGTTAACGGGTCTTTATTCCTGAAGGAAGAGCCCTGATTGCAAGCTTCAGCAATACGATGAAAAAGAATTAGCTGAATACACAGGTAAAGGAGAAAACCTGGCTTATGGTGAAGGTTCTCATACTTGGTAAGGGCCACCTGCAGAAATCATTTCCCTGAGAAAATGTGGTGGAACATTGGATAGTGCAAGGCTTTGAAATGAGGTGGATATGATTTGAGTCATTCATTGACCTTGGGCCATTGTTAGCCTCTTTGAGCTGGGTTCTCATATCTCTCATAGAAGATCATAGTGAAGATTACATAAGATAATGTAACTAAGTTTACAATATGTGAAAACACAGTGGCTAGCACAGGGTCTGGCTCTTTATTTTAGACTAGAGGCCTAATGCACAAAATTTGGGCAAGGGGCTCGGCCCTCGCAGCCCTGACTTCGTTCAGAAGGTCGTCTAGATTGTTGTTCTGCTGTTCAGCCGTCTAGTATAATTAGCATATTACGCTTTTATTAGTATAGACACCTCCAATGTAAAGAGCAATTGTGTATAAGGAAGCCACTCTTAAGCAGCTATCCTCATCAAGAGAACCTGAGATGCCCAAGCTGGTTTGGCTCAGTGGATAGAGCATTGGCCTGCAGACTGAAGGGTTCCTGGTTCGACTCAGGTCAAGGGTACATGCTGGGGTTGTAGGCTCAGTCGCCAGGGAGGGGCATGCAGGAGGCAGCCAATCAATGATTCTCTCTTATCATTGATGTTTCTATCTCTCTCTCCTTCTCCCCTCCTATCTGAAATAAATAAAAATATTTAAAATGAAAGAGAACCCAAGAGGAGCCAGACTGGGAAGGGTGATGGAGGAAGATGCAGCATGACAAATGCTGGAAGGACAGAGGATGAGTCAGAACAGTGAGCAAGTCCAGCAGCTGAGAGGACCCAACAGCTATGAAATCAGGGCCTTATTAGTCACCACTGCTCCAGCTGGTGCCTTTGGCTTCCTTCTTAACCAAATGGTGGTGGTAGTAGCACCAGATGGTTGATTTCTGATGGGAAGTTGAGGAGAAAAATCCCCATAAGCTTTCCAAGCAAAATACAAATGAAGGACCTGCATATAGCATGGGCAATGATCTGTAGATCCGTCGGAGGGGATTTCCTACAATCTTAGCGTCTATAGAAGCGAATCATGGCACTCTCGTTGATATTCTGTGACTGAAACTGAATTGATATAGGAGCAGCATGTTGGCTTAGAATGAAATAGGACATTTCATAAGCCAAGCGAAACAAGGGCAAAAGGTCTGAGCTCCAGAGAGTCCAAGTGTTACGTTAGGAGCCAATAACACAAGCAATGAGGCTGTGGTCCTACGGAGGGACATTCATGAATAATGGAAGCAGGTTGCCTAGAAACAAAACCACTTTCCCCCCAGTGTATTCCTGGGTAATCGAGTGTGTCTGGGATCAGGATGAACTTGAAGGTATCAGGACAGGTCTCACAGTGCACCCCTTGGGTGCGCCAGCGGGATACTGAGTAGGCACTGCCTCTTTGAGTGACAACATCCTGCTGGTTCACCCACCTCCACGTGGCCCTGGTACAACGTGCTGCTAACGGAGCTTTGTTCCCTCATCATGGAGGCTCTGGGTCTGCAGGTGGGAGGGGCATGGAGAAACCAAGTGTGTACAAAAATATCCTCTTCTTTTTATTTACAAAAAGTTTTTTAATTGATTTTTTTTTTAGAGAGAGAGGAAGAGAGAGGAATAGAAACATCAATGAGAGAGAAATATTGATCTACCAGTAATTCAGTGGGTGACCTCCTGGTCCATGGGCGAACACTCAACCATTGAGCCACACCGGCCAGGCCAAATATCCTCTTAATTCAGGTAGACTGGTGAGCCCCTGAGCACCAGCTGCAGACAAGTAACACGGGAGAGCCAATGGATTAAGAAGGAAGAGAAGCCAGGCGGGTGCGCTAGAAAACCTGCTGGTTCAGGCTGGGAGGCTGAGTGAAGAGCACATTCCCTCGCAGTCCTGGGTTCCTGGCACTGCTCTGCCCTGGCTCACCTTGCTGACTAGGACAAGTCCCTTCACAATCCTGAGGCTTTAGCTTCCATATCAGCGGAACGGTGATGGCGATGTCCCCAAGGCATTCCCAGTTCCTGTCTAGCACCCTAGCTCTCTTATTTTACCATGGCTGTGTCAAAGCTGGTGCGGGGGGTTGCGGGGGTGGGGGACACCGGGGTCCAAAGTAGCCAATTGCTCATGTGGATGGTATACACTAGCATCACCTCCCACATCATCCAATGTTTGCCATTCTCTTGTTTGATCCCGTGGAGAATGGCTCTAGTCTGGGGCAGTCAACATGTGGCATTCACATCCTGTTCACCACACCACAAGCCAATGGCATTATGTTGCTAAATGACCCTTGTTTTCCATTGCATCTGGGTTAGGCGTCAGGATGCTTAACTGCACTGCAGGCGGCATTCAGATGAGCCTGAATATGGTGGCCATGCTCTTATATTTGGACCAGGCAAAGGAGACCTGAGAAGGATTTAGCTTGGGAAGGACTCCTAATGTTCAGAGGGCATTTAGGACCCCCCAGGATGGCTATACATGCCTGCTAACCGTATCCTTCTCGTGAGACACTTACCTGCTTATCAACTGACTCCTTGCTCATGGGGCCAGTGGTCCTGTTGCAATGTTGCTTAACTCATAACATGGAAGTAATAATATCTGTTCTGCCTGCATGTTAGGATTTCAGGGAAGTGCTTGGAAAAATACTAAGTGCATGCAACTATAAGGTTATTAATAACATTGCTATTATGCATTTTGATTGATGAGACTTTGATACAGGGCAAAGCTGCTCCCCTCCCTCCGCCACAAGACCTGCTCCCAAAAGTACATCTCAGTCCACACTCCAAAGACATTTCTTGCAACCACATCTTAGTGCGGTTCACCCAATAAAAAGCTTCTCTGGCTCCAAGTGGGCATGCAAGTTCATCACAACATTTGCCATCAATAAAAGCCAATTCTTTCCATATGAAAAGCATTACAGCTGTCGAACGGTTATTGAGTGATGATACCTGAATAATGGGGATACAGGCGCAAGGAAATGTACAAAGGGAAACTTCACAGGGACGCCAATTGCAAAGATAGAAATGTCGGCATCAGAGGGAATTAGTTAAGCAGAGTGGAGCACTTTGGCCTTCACCAAGCAGGGAAGACGAGGAGCAGGGGCGGTGGGAGGTGGAAAGAAGCAGAAGGAAGCAATGAGAGAATCAGTGCTACCTGGCAGAGGAGTCACAGATGAGGGTGGTGGAGAGTAGCCGTCGCAGCCCACGCAGACCACAGCCCACGCGGGCCACAGCTGCGCTATGGCCAGAGCTCCCAGACCAGGAATTTGTCAAAAATTATCTCCTGGAAAATTCTGTCACAACAATCTTTGCATTTATAATTAGAGCCCCATTAAATCCTCAAAAGTGTCCTGGTTTGGGCATTACACGGTATCACCCTGGGCATTGTCGTTACTGACGGATGGAAATCTGGAAGGACTAACCGAGAGGCTGGGAACTCTGCCCAAACACCCCATGTCCTCAGAATCCGTGTCCCTTCGTCTTCGGTTGCAGAGCAGAACTTCATCTGACTCACTTTCAAAACAAAAATTCTTCAGTTAGTCCATTAAAAGACATAACAGCCCTGTTTTAATTTCAGCAACGGCCTTGGGATGAAAAGACTACTAATTACTCTAATTAACCAAGCGCATTAAGTGCACATGTTCAAACGAACACAAAATACCATCCGTCTTGGTCCTGAGGTTCTCGAGATGCTGGAATCCATCACCATTTAGTGGAAGAAACTGACTTCAGAGAAAACACAACCAAAGCCGACAGCTTGTTTGTGCGACCGCCGGCTTGTGGAGGAGCAACCAAGAGCCGCGGACAGGCAGGAGGGTGTCTCCCCAGTCCGTGTTTCCAATTACTGCCCAGAGGAGACAGAACAAAGAAGCTCCTATTTATAGCCAAAGTCTAAAGAAGGGAAGCGGGGAGTGAAGAAGCTTAATCATGAGAAAATACAATCCACTGTTGGCATTCCGAGTGGATAAAACTGTAGTTTATTGTAAGAACAAACTGTCTTCAGGGAAAAGAACTCCTTCCAAGTCTTGACCCCATGTACAAGGTTCTCTGAAACCACTTCGCTGCCAGTGATGAGCGCAGGATGGGGCAGAGGAGCACCGTGATGGGAGCCGGGTCTGGAGCAGGGCAGGCACCAAAGCTTCTGCGCGAGGACGAGCCTCTGCACCTGTACCTGGGAGGCCAATGGAGGTCACGGTTCTCGGTTTCTTTGAGTTTGCCAGTGACCCTGGGTCGTTTCTCAGGGCTCGGACCTCAGGAAGTGCGATCGGGGGGCAGGGGTAATGGAGAGAAGCCGTTAGCTCCTTGGAGAGCATCTGGTTAATAATGAACAAATGGCCTCAAGGTTCAGAATGCCATCTTGTTTTGGAATAGGTCAAATGGTGGGGGAGGGATGCCGGGGTGGCATGCAAAAGCTCTTTTTATCGCCTCTCATTAAAAAAAAAAAATAGATTTAAAAAATACGTGTTAAGTTAGTACATTGGCCAAGCGCTGTGCTAAGTAAATTCTACAGCATCACCTCATTCAACCCTCATTACAAACCTTTAGAAGTCTGTTATTGCCAACCCATTTTATAGGTAGGCAAACCAGGGCTCAGAGAAACTGAGAACTTCCTTGCTCAGGCTCTGTACATGGAGTTTTAGGAGGCCTCGAAAAGGTCGGTGTGGCTACCATTCTGGTAGTGCCCCAAATGATGATAAAGGTACTTCCATTTTCAGGTAATTGGTTCCTTGCCTTTTAAGCTCAGGACCTCCTATCCAACCACTAGATAACGTAGCTCCAGAAAGAACCTGTCCAGGGCTCAGAGGTTGCACCTACCAGCTCCATGTCACAACCTATGGCATAATTAGGATACTGCCTCCTCCCTTCAATTTATTTGAAATTCCAAGGTCAACCCATTTCCTCTAGTATGGTGGACTAGGTTTAGGGAAGGTTTTTGTAGAATGTACAGATGATGTGGGGTTTTTGTTGTTTTTTTAATTTTTCATTCTAATCAAATTAGCTTGTGCTAGGGAGATGCTAGTAGTGCTGCATCCTCTGCTATGCCAAATCACTCCCAAGAAAGGTATCAAGGAGGGGCTACTGTTCTGTACACCCTCTTGGATGTCTAATAAGTGAATCTTTTGCTCCCCAAATAGAGACTCCCTGGAGTTGGCTCAGATTAGTAATGAAGCCTTCTGCAGAAGCAGACTAGAGCGGGCATCATTGTTGTCATCACCATTTATTAGATAATTTTTGCCTCTTGCTCCATATTTAAGAAGTCAATTGCTCAAACCACCCCTGACCTGCAGGAACAAGAACAGTCAACAAATTCTGTCACTTCTTTCCTTTTAGATGTATCCTTTCTTTCCATCCTATATTTATCACACTGGTCCAGCCAGGCAGTCTTTTCTGTTGTTCAAACTTATTTTTCTTTAACTCTAGTCTTTGTGTCCTGATCTCTTAATTCATCTTGCAGGCTTACCCCCACCCCCCTCCCAAATATTCCATTCCCAAGTCCTTCTTTACTCAAGAATCCACAGTACCCCACTGCCAAGTTTTGAGCTTTTTAAATCACAAAAATAATGCTTGACTAGTGTCTCAAATTTAAACAATGCAGAACTGTATAGAGGAAAATCTCAGTTCTATCTATCTATCTAGCTATCTATTATCTATCTATCCATCTTAAAATCAAAAGATTGTCTTTATTTTGAGATTCTTTTTTAATTTTTAAAATGCTTATCAATATAAGCTATGCATATGCTAGATAAAAATTCAATAAAAATAATAATAGAAATCTTAAGAAATTAGTTTCTTGCCCCATGCTTCTCATTGTAGAGCCCAATCAAAGTCAAATGACTTAGCTAAGCTGTTAAAACCTATGTGACATGGTACTGCTGAGGTTACCTTCTGAGCCTAGGTTCTACGCCCTCTCAACTTCAACCAATTTCTACTCCATCCAGGACACGATCTATTCTGATAGTCTTTGTCTTTTAACTGGAGAGTTTAGTCCATTTACATTATTTGTAATAACTCTACTTTTTGGATTCATTTCTATCATCTTGGTTTTGAACTTTCTAATAATATTTATCCCTGTTTTATTTTTCTGTTTCATTTTCTTTTTCTTTTTTTGCCTCCTTGTTTTGAATTTAATGGTCCTATTTCCTGAACCTCTAATTCTAATTTCCCTCCTGTATTCTAGTTCCTTTAATGGACATCCTAGAAACTTTAATATGCATAATTAACATAATAGAATTGAAATTTAATCAGTATATTTAAGTTTTTGTTGAACAATAAAAGAAGCAAAGCACACTTGAGTTCTAATTACTCACCTCCAAATTTTATGTGCCATTTTCCAGAATTTCGATTCTCTTAATTTTTAAAAACCCATAAATTAAACATTGTTGATGTTTTCTACCATCATTTTTTATTTAGATTTAACCACATGTTTAATTTCATATTTGCTTATTAACCCTTTGCATTTCAAACCTGACTTCTGGGATCCTTTACTTGTTTCTAAAATGCATGTTGTTTAGAAGTTCTCGCAATGAGAGTGTTGTGGTAGTAATTTATCTTAGTTTGGCGTAATCTGAAGCAGTTCCTTTGGCCCTCCCCCTTTGAAAGATAGGTTTTTTTGTTTAGAATTCAAAATTATTAGTTATTTGATGCTAGCCGATTTATATTAATGCTTGTCACTTTTTTCTAGATAATCTGCTTGTTCTCTCTGATTGCTAGTAAGGTCTCCTTTCTGTGTTTGTTTTTCAAACATTTGATACATCTAGGAATGGGCCTCTTTTGACATATCCTGCTTGGGATTCTCTGGTCTTTCTTAATCTATGCACTGATGTCTTTCACTAATTCTGGGGAATGTCAGCCATTATCTCTTCTAATATCGGTCCTTCCCATTCTCTGTATTGTTTTTATTGTTTCATATAGAATAGTCTCATCCTAATCGCCAGGTTTCTTAAACATTTTCCTATTTCCCATTGGCCCCCCCCCCCATGAGTCTGTGTAGTCTCTTCAATATTCCAGTTCATCTATTTTCTCTGATAACCTAGGCATTGAAATTTTAATTTTATTTACCATTTCTTTATTTCTAGAATTCCTATTTGCTCATTTTTCAAATCTGACCAGTTATAATAGTTTTAATTTAATACACTTTCAACCTCCTCTCATATTTTTGAACATATTAATTATACTAATTTTATAATATATGTTTAATTAGTCCCAGTATTTGTAATCTCTGAAGATCTGATTCTAGAGTTTCTTATTTCAGCTGACTCTCACCCAGGGTGGTTTATTTCCCTGTGTATAATGATTTTAAAAAAGAGTTTATTTTCTTTGTAACTTAATTTGCAGGTGTTCATTGAGGCCCATGTTGAAGTATTTTCTTCCAGAGAAGGTTGGAACTTGCTTCTGTCAGGTGCCTGAGGGTTTTACCAAGTTGGAACCAACATAAGCTAAAAAGTCAGGGTTTTCTTTCAGCCACGATAGTCGTGTATATTCAGGCCCCAAACTCAATAAAGGTCATATCTGTTATCAGACATGGGCAGGGTGGATTTTTCCTTTTCTCTTTCTGCTCCGCATGGAGCTGAGGCCAAGCTGGCCATGTGCCTACACGCACTCGCTCTGTGGGGCAGGCGTGTTTCTGCTCACTCACTGAGGTGCTGCCCTTCCGTCTTCTTGGCTGTGTTTGTGGGACTCTGTTCTGACCTTTTACTCATCTTGGGCTTTAGGTTTTGTCCCTTCTGCGTGGGAAATGCTGATCTGATGGCTCCTGCGGATTTGAGCTGT
The DNA here is from genome assembly GCA_004026665.1 of Murina feae. NCBI lineage: Eukaryota > Metazoa > Chordata > Mammalia > Chiroptera > Vespertilionidae > Murina > Murina feae. Next base: position 23,408 of record PVJC01015785.1, on the reverse strand, counting down.
CTCATCATTTCTGGGCCCCAAGGAATCACTTCGCTTTCTAGCCAAATCTGTCATAGGTTAAAGAAATGTTTTTATCTTTTACCAAGTGCTTTTAGGAATCCTTTGAAAATCTAGTCCATCTATTCGCAGAAAGGGAAGATGTTACTTTTCTTGCACTTGGGCAAATTCTCTGAGCTTTAGTTCGTCTCATCACCAAGTTGGGTGAATACCTATATCATTATGATGTTTGTGAGGATTAAATAAGATACTGGATCTAAATGTCTCCTATGTAGAAGTTTAATAAATGCCGGTAATTACTATTACTATTGCTACTGTTTTGCTACTAGTACAGTTAAAAGAAAGATAGTTAATTTTAAAAGCAGTTAAAATTCTAGCTTTCTAAACATATTCATCATGTATATTATGTGTGAGGGCCTTTTTTTTTTTTTTTTTAACACTACCCTGAAGTAGCTAATAACAGCTCTCCCTGTAGGACTTGAGCCCTGTCCCTGAGCTGCACCTTTGATAGGGTCTGTGTGTGGGCTGGAAGTGAGGCTCCAGGCAGCAACCAATGTCAGAGTCCACCGTGGAAACACTTCCGCTCTGTGCAGCATGGGTGGGCAAGCTGAAAGAACACCATTTATTGGAAGAAAGGTGCTATACATATACAACGAGGTGTTATATTTATTATTATTTCTATTTTAAATTATCCATTGAAGAAAGACGACATGGCAAGAATTTTAAATGAGGCCCAGGGTCAAACTGGGTTCAGAAGCCTGAAGGGAAACGTGGTCATGTTCTGACTGAGATGCCCGTGACTTTGGGCAGGTCAAGTTACTTCTCACCCTCATTCCCTTCGTGTGGGAAGCAGCAGAGTGCGGCTGTGTAGTTTTAGGAAACATCTACATCCCAACTTCTGCGATTCTCATCTCTTCCCAACCCACATCCCCTGGGCTCCCTAGTTCACTGACTTGTAAGACCCAGCACCACAGCTATGCTCAGGAATACTGTTTATCCACTGATGTCTGCCCGGGGGCCCCGTTTTCTAGCGTGAGAAACAGAATCAGCGCCACAGGAGATACAGACTCCTCCGTGTGGCTCTGGCTTCTTCTGCTTCATGAGGTGCTCACCTGTCTCAGATGTGTGGTTGGAACAAGAGGAGCCACGGCAAGGTGCCACAGTTGCCACCTAAGGAAGGAAGTAGTTGGAACTAATACCTCGTGAGTGAGGTTAGCCGGGTGCAGAAGTCGGGCCACACCTAGAGACAGTGTGTTTCTAAGGAGACTCCGAAAGCAGCTGGGTCCCTCCAAGGTGCTGGGCTCTACCCTCAGCCTGAGGGCAGCTCCAGGGAGTGAAAGGACAGCCGTGGTGCGAGGCCTGTTCGGCGAAGAGGGCAGCTGAAGTGCGGTGGTCTCTTTGGAGTCTGAAAACTGGGTGGCTGGAAAGCGGAGGCCTCTTCCTGTTGATTCTCTTACTGAGGAAGGGCAGAGGCCTTAGGAGAAACCAGGTGCAGAGCTGGGCTGTGTAGCTGGGAAGGTGTTGAAGCCGCATCCCTATCTGAGGCTGGAAGCTGTGATGTGGGGACTGCCCCGCAGTCGTTTCCCGATTTGCTGTTCCCCTGCTCCCTGTCCCAATATTTGCATTTAAGTTGATTTTTATGAGATTTGTTTATGTTAAAAGGAAGCTTTCCGTTACCATCACTTGCCACAGTTAGAAGTTAATCTCTCTCTCTCTCCTTCCCTCCCTCCCTCCCCCCTCTCTCTTACACACACACACATCACCACAACCACATGAAAGCAACGTGTTAAGTCCTAGCGAGGTATTACCTGGGCCTGAGGCCTTCTCTCTTTTTGTTAAAGGGCTGATTAGCAATACTAGACTTACCAGCACACCCAACAGAGGCTTCTTCCTTGTTGCAGTAAAGAAGATTGACAGAGGATAGGAGTCATGGGGAAATCTGTCGAGTCCCTCGCCTGCATCTCTTCCCATGCACACCTCCACCGCCATGAGACAGGGGCTCCTATGACTCCCATCCCTTCTCCAGCTGAAGGCCCCAGGCCGAGGGGAAATCCTGCACTTGCTCAAAGCACACAGCTAGTTAGAAACTCGGACACACTGGCGACCAAGGCAGGTTGTCCACTGAGCTGGAGCTGGTCACCACCGGGCGATTTCTCCTTTCGCCCGCGAGTCAGTGCTATCTCCTGTCATGACTTCCTGACGCCAGAGCATCTCAGGTGCTACCCAAAAGCACTGCCTGCGTCACGAGTCCTGGGGATCCTCCACACTAGAGACATCACCCTGCATGGAAGCGAGGAACACTGTGGCTGATTCCTAGAAAGTGCTCCCTCAATAAGGCTCAGTCCATTGCGCTCCAACTCTCCTGAATCCTGGTCCTAGTGTTCAAAGATGCGTGACTCGGTTGGTTGGAGCACTGTTGTACACCAAAAGGTTTCAGGTTCGTTTCCTGGCCGGGGCAGGTTAGAGAGGTAACGGAGCCATGTCTCTCTCTCTCTCTCTCTTTCCCCCTCTTCCTCTCTCCTTCTCAAAATCAATAAAACATATCCTTGGGTGAGGATTAAAAATAAAAAGGATGGGGAGGGGTGGAAGTGACCACTTGAAGTTGTCACAACTTGAGGACCCATGTCATCATTCTCTGGTGACTCCGGAACTCCCAGGCAGACTTCCAATAGCAGCTTGCTTGGCAGAGTTGACTCTGGGGAGAGCATGAACTAACAGTGTGCTCTCTTGCTTCCCCCAAGTACCTCTGTGACTGGTACAAGGCCCTCTGTGTATGAATGTTCACAGAATGAGTGAGCTAATATGCGGTGGTTACATTCTAATAATAAGAAAACACCCACATCATGGAGCTCTTACATTAGATCTGACTCTGTCGTAAACGTTCCCCCTGTATTAGCTTACTGCCTCAACAACCCTATGAAGTAGGCACCCTTGTCCTATTGTGCAGATGAGGAGGAAGTTGAAGTTTGGATAGTCAAGTAACCGAGCCCATGGGCTCCTAACCCTACTTGTGCTACTCCCGCCAGAGTTGCTCACATGGCTCTGAGTTCGGGTGAATCTGGTGGATGATCACTAGGCACTTGGAACACCAAGTCTGACCTCACAGACAGCCGGTCTCTTGCCTGCACAACTCTCCCCATGGTGTGGTGGTTGCAAGCTCTGGCTTTGGTCTCAGACAGCCTGAGTCTAAACTGTTCTCTGCCAACCACCGGCCATGTGACCGAGGCAGGCTGCTTGGTGTCCCTGGGCCCCAGCTTCTTCATCTGTGAACAGAGTATTACAGAGGCGAGCACATGAGAAGCCTCATACAATGGCTAGGTACCCACTAGCACCACTGAAGGGTACTCAGTACCATGCAGAGGAAGCAAAGAGGACCTGGGCTGGAAAGGTAGGTCATTTGAAGGGGACTATGGGAATGGGAGCAAAGTTATTTCTCTTTCTTCATAACTTTGGTGAAAGTGTCAGAGGAGGCCTCGTGTGCTGATTACTTCATTCCTTAGAAACACCTCAATGAGTGAAGCCCCCACCCACGTGCCCCCAGAAGGAGGGTGCGGCATCTCTAATTGTTGGATACCCATCCTCCGAAGCCATGTGCCCCTCCCGCTGTGAGTTCCCAAAACGGCCGGCTGAGGCTGTGGCATGTGAGGAAGTTCGTTCCCTCACCAGCAGCCAGAGCCTTGGAACACCCAAGAAGCCCAGGCAGCAGCGATGATGAAGTGAGTGTGAGCCGGGCTCAAGGAAGAAAAGGAAGTGTCGCCTGGAGCAGCCCTGGCTCTGCCCTCTCCGGCCTGGCACTGGCGGGCACGGGCCTTTTCCATGGCATTTGAAGCTCACATCCACAGTGGAGTGTGGGTTCTGAACTTGAGAAAGCCCTGTCCATAAAATATGGCCTCTCTTCCTCCTCCAGCCTCGCCTCCCCCTTCTTTCCAATCACTGCATCAGCCCTCACTTGCCTGTTTTCTTGGTTTTGTGGTTTCAGCTTAGATGTGGTTAGAGAGGTGGGGTCAAAGGACAGGCTCCCCACCCCACCCCTCCACCTCTCCCTGCCAAACAACTATCCTACTTGGTCTTAGAGACCAAACATGATACTCTTGATATGCAGATGGGGGCATTCTGGTTCGGTTTCTGTGGGGTGGGGCCTGGGTATGGGTATTTGTTAAGGGCTCCCAGGTGATGGAGAACCAGTGGCCTAGTTCTTGAAAGAACCAGGATGACTAACTGTGTTTCGAAGATAAGTCACTGCGGAAAATTGGGCCTCAGCCATAGTAAGAGTTAGCACCGCTTACTCCTGTGTCAACACTGGCTAAAGATGGTTTGATTAGCTGGGGTCTTTTGACAAGCTTCTCAATAGCTTATCCCCAACATTTCATGGATGTGGGCAAAGGGTACCAGCTCATTTCACTCCAAATGGGACATTCAGCAAACCTCTGGGAGAATTAGGAAGTTATGTCACCAGTGAAATGAATTAGCCCAGGTGCTGGTGGTGGTAAGAGGAGCCAGCCAAGACCCGAAGCCTCTGGTGCTCAGATCATTCCAGATTTCTCCAGATGTTATTGAATTGGTAGACATGCCCTAGGATAACACGCACCATCCAGTATGGTCTGCTGGATCCCGGGAGCCAGGTCGGAGGATGCAAATTTAACTTGAAGGAAACAGAGTGACTTTGCCAGGAGTTTTAAAGGGAAGAATGGGTTACTTGGTGGGTACAGCTGTGTGGTGAGGTTGGACAGTCAGTGTGCCAAGGGTGTGGGGTCAGGGAATGCCAGGTGCAGGCGTAGCAGACCCACAGGGGCCTCAGTGAGGAAGAGCATGAAGCACATGATGGTGACACAGACACAGATTGGCCCTCCCCCCCACTCCAGGGAATTCCTTAGTATAAAATTTAAAAAATGATATCATGTCAGAATATCGCAATGCAAACTAAAACACACACTCCATATTTTAAAAGGATATAGTAGACATACTCAAGGATTGCCAGGATCTCCTGGGGGGAGGAATGAAAGAGGGATCACAGACACAGACACATGCACACCATCAATAACACTCGAACACGTTTCCTCAGCAACGAATAGCTGCTGTCTGGGATACTCAGCCCAAACAGGCCAAACCTGCCTATATTTACCGTCATTACATGTGCCCTTTAAAAACAGAAACTACCAGATTTTAGATTTCCTTGAGGTCAAGGATTATTTTTGAGACATTGTTATATTCTCCATGGTGCTTAACTCAGTGCCTTGCATATGAAAGGCACTCAATACACATTTTTGTAAAATTCCCATTAAAAATAACATTTATACATTATGGAATGCTCAGTAGAGAAAATCTAGAATATGTACATTCCAGAGAAAATTTAGAAGATGTATATCATGAAAACTTAGAGAGTGTGGATAATCAAAATAGATTGAACTCATCCAAAATATCACTACTTATGGCTGACCAATATGTACATTCTGGGTTTTCCATTGCAATATATATATTTTTTTATTGTTTGATGGCTTCCTGATTTTTTCATTTAATAGTTTTGTCATTTTATAGTTTGAATGAAAGTGAGTTCAGAACACAAAATATTCGCTAAGACCACTGGCCAGAGGGTGAGGCCGCAGGACATGTAGAGGAGGCAGAGACGGCACCCAGTGTGGGTGTGTGAGGTTGATGAAGGGAATTTGTGCAGAGGTCAGTAAACTTCCGTACAGAGCCAGCTGGCACATACCCGAGGGCCACACCATCTCTGTCACAACTGCTCAGCTGTTGTGAGCTAATGAGCATGGCCATGACCCAATAAAACTTCACTCACAGACAATCAAGTCTGAATTTCATATCATTTTCACAGTTTTCAGAGGGAGAAGACCAGAGGCAAGAGAAAACCGAGCCAACCCCAAGAACTAACAGGAGGTTGTGATCAATCAGGAAGTTGTGATCAATCACCGAGTGGCCAGGAGGTCAGGGATGTGGCTGCAGAGACTTCAGCCCCTGACAGGTTGGCTCCATGTGCCAGGGGCGGGTTTCACATCCCGGAGCCAGATCACCTGGAGGGAGCCTTAGAAGTGATGCATTCTGGGATCTAGCCGAGATTAGAACCATTGCTCAGAGTGCTTCATGCCAGAAAGTCGGCTTTCAGATTCCTCTGCACTCCCTCGAGCAGAAAAAGCAACACCCAGGAAAACAATGCCCCACCAGGGGAACGCCCAACATGTAATGCAGCTAACCAATGTGGGAATGGTGCACAGAAACCGCTATGCAAGCAGGGTGGACAGTCTGTGCGATCCTTGCGGAGTCAGTCCGGGGTATGTCTTGCCTCACTCTTGTTATGACACTCCTTGGTACAAGCCTGTCATTTCCACTTCCTGGGGCCTTTGCTGCTGTTTCCCCATCAGCGCCACCCACCTTGTGCCCAACTCCCCGCCTGATTGTAAAATCAGATCACATTGTCTCATGGCCTGTTACCTTTTCTGTCCATCTCATCCTGATACCAACGCTGCTGCGAAGCTGTCATAAACAGATCATTTCTTCCCCGCCTCCCCCCACCTCTGGACCACCCCAGGCTGCACACACAGTGACCCAGACCAGGCAGGGGAAAGCTTATGTTTATTTCCATTTCATTCCATTTCACTGAAATTAACTGCTCGCCTCAATGAAACATGACACATCACAAAACCTAAGCAGGTTGTTTTTCTACACCGAGGGCCTGATCTCGGTTCCTCACACCTTTGCCCAGGTTTCCTGGGCGTGGGGTCTTGGCGCGATCACCTTTCCAACTGCAAGAGGCTCCAAGAGGCTCACAGCACTTGGACTCGGAGCTCTGATTGCTCAGCGGGGGAGACGCGCCAAAGTGATCTCAGAGGCATGATTTGCACCTTGCAGACGCGCTTAGAATTTTAAGCAGGGGATTTTCCAAGTGGACTCGCCTCACTGTCCTGGTTTGCAGGCCTAAATTATGAAGCAATTAATATACAGCACATAAAACTGTCCGGTCTGTTTGTTCTTGCTGTCATACCATTGGTAATGATGGCAGGAACTGACTAATGAACCGGCCCAAGTATCTGTGTACACAGAGAACGAGAGAGGAAGGAAGGGGGGCAAGGGGGAGCGAGCACGCTTCGCAAATATAACTCATATTTCTCCAAGAGTGCGGCTCCTCCATTTCCTAATGCCTTTCTCATGAATAGTCCAGGTCTTAAAGCACACCCACACATACACACACATACACACCCCAAAAAACCTTTATGTAATTTAAGTCCCGTTTCTCATTTCATTGAAAAACCTTTAAGAAGAGCCATTTTTCATACTTAAGACTTTTTCAAATCTCTCCGAACCAGTTACACTCCGCATTGTATCTTTCGGAGCTGGCCGCCATCCAGCGACAATCCTTAAAAATCCCTTTACAGTTTTAAAGGAAAATACAAGCTCTCATTTACCACTGGATGGAGTCAGAAAATAAAAGCTTAATGCCTTGACAGGCCCGGCTATTTTTTTGAGGCCTAAGTCTGATTTATGGCGGTAGCCGGCAAACCAGGCTGGTGAAATATTTGCTGCTGCTCCCAGGGATATGGAAAAATGAAGTGTGAAGTTCTGGGGAGAGCAGGCCACAGCCTTCCAGTCACTAAACACTCCCACCAAGTTGGCAGGGGAACAGAGCCCCGGGCTGCAAGATGAACCTCAAAGGACTCGGGGAGGAGAAAGGGACTGTGCACTGTGTCAGAACACTGCCAAGGCTTAGCGCTCGCCATGCATTTCGTGACGCAGGGTGGGATGTTTACGAGGGGGGGTTTAGGGAGGAAAGACAGGAGACACGGTGTCTTCCTCCTTCCCTTCCTTTCTTGATTTTCTTTACTGCTTCCCCGTCGCGGTTTCACTCCAAGCAGAAGACATTAAGAGCAGCAACGGGAATGTAGGAAGTTGCTTAAGCCCCCACCATAAAGTCATTCAAATCAAAAAATAGGAACCGGTTAGAGAGAGGCGCTGGCCTGCCCTGGGGCTGCAGCGCCCCGGCTGGAAGGGAGACCCACTCCCCGCACCACAGTCTCCGTCTGAGCGCGTGGGAGCCGGAGCCTCATTCCCATGAAAAGGGAATTTCCTTGAGGTGGTGGTGGGGTGGGTTCCCCCCGAATTTTCTCGAAGTGAGTCATCACAGATGCACACCAGGTGAAGCACTTACAGGTTTTTTCTCCCCCTCTCCTTTATTGAAAAGTAAAAATAAATGAACAGCCACTGTTAAGATTTGCTTTCCATTTTAACTTTCTGAGTGGTGCTCTGGACACCCAGGCTAGTCTCGGAGGTCTCCCTCAGCACTTGGCATTACTCACAGGGGAGAGGGGTGGAGCCCCCCGGCGAAGCAAGTCTTAATTATCACTGTTTTCTGAACCGAGAGAGCCCTTTCCCAGGTGACACTTTCAATGGACAAAAGCACACAAGGGCAAAGAGGGAGAAGGTGCACCTCATTTTCTCCCCAAACTTATGTCTGGGCGATCAATGTCAAAATCCGGTTCATTTGGAAATTAAAATGTGCCTTTTTATTGTTATTATTATTAAATTTAATAACTTCATCTCTACCTGCCAGAAGGAGATTGACGTCACTGTGATGTCTTCAGGTCAGTTAAAGCCACTCAGTCATTACAGAAATGTTTACACCCATCCCCACGTTCCTCTCTAAATCACTAATAAACACACCTAACTCTCACTGAAACAGACTCTCCCAGACTCACGTTAACACCCCCACAAAAACGGCCTCGCTCATTTACTCCCTTATCATAAAGCTAAACTTAGAGATAATTCAACTCAATAAACATCTATTGATGTCTACCATGTACACGGTGCTATTGGGCAACAGACGTGGGCAGGGGAGCCTGGGCTGGAATAGAAAACAAGATTCTGGCCTTAGATCTCAAGACATTTGCACGTTAATGGAGGGAGAAACCGGTCTTCGATCCTCTGGTTGCCTTTTGTTAAAATTTACACTTAAAAAAACTGTGTCCCCTTCCCCCTCACATGGGCAGAAGAGGAGAACATGGAGACCTAGAGAAACTGAGTGGCCTGCTCGCCCAGTGCCACCAACATTTATGGCACAAATGATTGAGCCTGGGGTGCGTGCTGGGCACTAGCCTAGCACTCCCCATGCTTTAGCTCCTTGAATCTTTGCCAACCTCCAGACAGCCTCCCCATTCAACAGATGAGGAAACCGAGACAGAGGATGGTTAAGTAACATATCCAAGGTCACAGCACACACGGCTGGAGGAACAGAGGCAGACGGTGGGACAGCAATCACAGCTTTCCCGGAGTCCCCTGAGTCCCTCCCCAGAGCTGAAATGAGAACTTTGGTCCCCTGCTTCCCGGTCCACTGCTCTTTCTACCTGGCTCAAGCTCCCAAACTGTGGTGCTGACGTGGAATTTCAAAGAGCGTCATACAACACTTTACCTTTTTGTTTGTTGGTAAGGGGCTATGGATAAAGAGTTTGTGGAGTGCTTTGCAAACTATTATTGTTTATTTGGAAGCACCTAGATTTCAGCCTAAGGAGGTTTGTAAAAAGTTGAAGAGAATTTGAATACGGTCGTTGCTACACCCTATTTTTTTTTTTTTTTTTTAAAAACACTCTCTTTTGGGAAACTGAGGAGTCCAGGGTATGTACGGGGTGACCAGACCTCCAGGGTGGCTGCTCTGGTGTTGGTAGTGATGCTGAAAGAGATCACAGAATGCTGACTTTGCTCAGTGGTGGCTACCACACACATGCAGGCCTTAAAGCACAAGCCCACAGCTCACATGCTTCAGCGAATGCCCTGGCTTTTCTCCACCACTAAAATGAAAGTGAAGGTGAAATCATTTGGGGGCCACTAGAGTAGAATTCTCACCCTTGATAGCTGCCCATAGATTTAAATGTCTCACAGGAGACCCAATTAAACATTAGTGAGATCCCAATTCACCGAAGGATCATATTTTCTGGCCATTTTCATCACTCACACTTCCCAGCAATTTAACAATGAGTTTAGGATATGACCTCTTCCCTCAGCACCCCTCCCACCTCTTTCATTTTATTTGGGATCTGGAATCCGGTTGGCTCAAGTGTCTGAAAATACTACAAGCAGAATTTTTTTTTTTTTTTAATCAAGTACCCGGTTGCTCTCTCCACATCCCCTGACTCTTAGGATATGAAGTTGTCACAAAAGAGGTCTGATGGGAATCTCCATATCTTGTTGATCATGATCGTTCAAGGTGACCCCTGGGACACAATGCCAGGGGGGCATCCAGAGCGCGAATGAGGGCTCACACAAAGATGTTTGGTGAATAAATAGAGGAGTGAGTGATGGGGTGACGCCTCTTGCTGTGGCAGCTGGAGGAACAGAGGCAAGACGGAGGTGCAGCAGATGCTGCTGCCCCAGGATGACCCCATCCTGTGTGCTCAGTCCACAACAGCCATCCTCACACTGTGGCATGTGTTCTTCTGGGGAGCACCTGATGATGATCTAGGGGTTCTGCTGCTGTCGATGGCTTTAACGACATTGATTTTTGGATCAACACCCACTGTACTCTTTTCTAAAACTCACAGGGCTGAGAATACACCTCTGGTTTTCCTTTCACCCTTTACAATTGCCCTTGTCACACTTTTAAAATAAATCCATCCCAATCTCACGATAGAGCATCGCCCCAGGGTCTAAATATCCTCTGGGTCTCTAAATAATGAGATCATTTGAAAAGTCTTTTCTCCCAAAGGAGAATCCCAGGAGAACAAAACAAAGGGCTTTGGAGAGAAATATTGAAAGGGGGATGAACAAGTCTCCACGGATGTATATGTGTGTATCTGCCATAGCTGTCTATCTACCGCTCTCATCTATTTATCTATTAGAACGACAATTCAGAAATGACTTAGTTGCCATGGAAACACGTATTAACACACTTATTTGAACTGAGAAATGAAGTTAGAATTTCTCTGTAAGATAGTGAGTCTGATTTGTCTAATTGGAGCAGTAGCGAGAACTGCTTTGTCATTTAGGTCATACATGGAAGACTTTTCCCACAAAGGGAATAAGCCAGAATCTATTGCAATAAGGTTTTGATGAAATAAAGCTAAAGCACAAGTAGAGTACATAAATTGTGGGGTGGTGCATTCTTTATAACTGTCTAAATGTGTGATGATGAAATTTAGATGTCATCTTAAAAACGTAGTCTAAAAATTCTTTTGGAAGGTACAAAAAATGTCACTTGAAGACCCCTAGTTTAGAAGAAGTTTGGGGACATAGGAAAGAAGAAAACGTATGAATAGGCAGGAAGGAGCCTTGGGATTAGAAAAATACTCTCAAAATTGCAGAAATCTGAAAAGAGGTGGAAAAGGATGTAAAGAATTCAGGACCCTGGGGGAGAAGATACCACTGCCTGCACTTGGGAATGAATTTGACCTTGCGTATGCCTGACTAACTGTCTTATCTAGAATCTAAAGAACACCTGTACCATTCAGGTTTATTCGTTTTATCTATCAGAATAATCTGGAATGTAGCTTCCTTCCTACCACATTTTACTTTAGGAGAATCAGGTCATCAGAACATAGGTACAAAAATCATGAGCTTGTTAGGGTGTCCCCCTCCCCCACCCCCAAGCTAGTTTGTGAGAATATTTCTAAGTCCTACTAAGAAGTCATTGTTGTTACATATAGATTTGGCTGTTCATCCAATAATAAGCCATGAATATACATGTCACATATTAAGAAGGGGATTCTGAAGTAGTTGGGGCAATGGAGTGGTGAATGCCAGTAGACCAAACTCCCCACAGAAGTACCATTCCTGAGGCACCTTCAAGAGAAAACGCCTCATGAAATAGATACACCTGTAAGAAACTGAGAAGGGGCCAACACTCTGCAAAAGGTATGCACTTTAGTGCCGATGCGACTCCAGAGATAGCTGTGTTTAGCCGCCTAATTTACTGCTGTTGGCCTCTGCTACCCCCCCATTAATCTGTCAGCCGAATGAGCTCTAATTATGCCTCTTGTAAGCCCGTGTGCCGTGGCACATTCTGTTCGAGTGGGGATAGATCTTCAAGATTTACTGCACGCATGCCGATGATCTCCAAACTTGGGGGTGGTGGGGAGGCCTGGCCCCTCCTAATTACTGAGGATGCATGAGGGGCAAAGAGAGCAGAGGCATGGAGGAAGAAGCTGACGTTTCAGCTGAGAGTCACGGTACTCTCCACCTGACAAAATACAGAACACATTTCAGCGTGGTGCTTGACTGTATATGGGCAACGCATAGCCTCAAATGTATCGTCTATGTGACCAGTTTGTTTGAGGGGTTGTTGTCAGAAGCTCGCTCCTTCCACTGCCAATCTGGCTGCCTCCTTGTGTGGCTGCCCATTTTCCAGGTGGATATGGCGGTGCAGAGGAGAAAGGGAAGGGTTTAAGAGGGACTGCCTTTTATTATGGGTCCATTTTTTTAATAATAGATTTTTATTGATATTTTTTAGAGAGAGAAAGGGTGAAGGATAGAGAGATAGAAACATGGATGAGAGGGAAACATCAATCAGCTATCTCCTGCACACCCCCTACTGGGGATCGAGCCAGCAACCTGGGCATGTGTCCTGACCAGGAATTGAACCATGACTTCCTGGTGGTTCATGGGCCAATGCTCAACCACTGAGCCACACCAGCCAGGCCTGGGTCAGTTTTTATTGCTTAGGTCATGTCCCTGAGTCCTCATCAAAATCCTTTGAGGTAGACACCATAATCCCTCTATTAGAAGTGGAGAAAACAGAGTCCCAGGGAAGCCCGGACTCTGTGTGTGTGTGTGTGTGTGTGTGTGTGTGTGTGTGTGTGTGTGTGTGTGTAGGGGAGGCAACTCCTTGGGAAAACCGAGTGCCTCTGACTCCTTTTCCCACCAGCTTGCTTTTGCTGGAGCAAGTCTCTTCCTTACACTTGCTCTTCCTAAAACGGGCGTTGTGGCTTTCCGATTGGTGTTTCAGTCCACACTGTTGGCTTCCTCACCTCTCCTCTCCTTCCCATCCACAAGAAGCTGTGGGGATAAGTCTGATCATACTCATGAAAGGCGTTAACCCCCTGGGAGAAAGTTGTCCACCCGCAGACACTGGGCACTAGAAAAGCTCCCTGTGTGTTCCTAGCCGCATTCGTCCTCAAGGAGCCAGAGACAGTCCCAGATGGAGAAGAACGTCTCGGCTGCTGCTGCGTCCGCTCCTGCTCAGGTGGATGGCCGTGGCGGATTGACGTTGCACAGCCGCATCACCCCAAATGTCTTGGTGGGGAGCAAGAAAAAATCTGTTTCCCAAACTCTTTGACCCAATTTCGATATTTCTTTCTTGCTCTTGATCTCTATTTTAACCAGTGCCATGGCAGGAACTGCAGATGCTGTGAGTCTGACTTCCAGAAAAGGCCATGTTGCAGGCTTATTTTCAATTTTCATGTTAAATCTCATTTGCTTTCAGTCTAATTTCTTTTAGGCTCATCTTGGCTGCACTGGCATAGAAAGCAAAAGAGAAGCAAAAGTGAATTACTTCATTGCAATTCCGTGGACTAAATTAAAAAAAATTAAGACCCCAGAGTCTGGTTGAGATCTGGGAAAGGCCCCCAGCCACTGGTGGAAAGGAATTTCTAAGTGACCCCAAACATACAGGACCTCGGCTTTCATTATGGGGCTGCCCTCGAATTCTTTGTCAGCAGCCCCTGAGCTCCCTTTGACCACATCGGAAACCCAGTTCTCTAAACAGAAAATGTAACCAGGCTAAGTTGTGCCACGTCAGTGATATATCTCCCAGAATATTATAAACCGGGTAGCCGAATTTTTCATTGCCTTAGAGATGTCCACAGCCCAAGATCTAAGGACAGAAAGTTCATGTCTCTCTCCATTAAGAAATTTAATTCACATTTTACTCAGTCTCGGCCTTTGATTAATGCTCTGGATACATCAGGCAGCAGTCCTCAGGATTATGAAAAGCGATTTGTCTAATCTGCGTGTCAGTCTCCTTTGGGGTCTAGATAGGAAAAAAGAACCAAAAAGCCAACACTCGGCGGCGATTGATTTCATAGCATTTGCTCCGCGTTCGCCTTTACATTCCGGCCAAGTCAAGTGGATCAAGAGCAATTTGATCCATGGAGTGTGGCGCGAGCGTTGTCACCATCTACAGACCCAGTTCATCTGGAGGATTTCATGTTGCACATATCAACCCTGGAAGTGGGTTTTAATGAAATCTTGGGCAAAACCAAGTTAATTTAAAAGTGAATGCAAAAGCATATGCTTCTGCTACCAGCTGGCCGGTGGGGGTGCAGTCGAGGTTGCGCTCAGACCCTTGGCCCCACGGACTACATTTTGGATGATCCAGGTCAGTGCTGGGTGGAAGGACAGTTGTGAAGGATAAAAGTGTGATGCTCGGCCTACACCGGTGTTTTCTGAATGTGAACTAGCCCTCCTCTCTCAGAGGCTTTTCCTCTCTCCGTACCCTTTAATTCACTCCTCCGCCAGTGCAAAAGTCTCAACCTGTCTGCCTTTTTTGTCAACAAATCGAACGCCCCCCATCTCAGCTGGTGTTCTCGCAGAACCACTCCTTCCTCCAACCTCAGAATGACAACCTGATGTGCACATCTTTTTACAGAGATGTGGCCGAGCTGACGCATATGCTCTGTCAGGAAGGTTCCAGAGACTGCCTTCCCTCACCGTATCACATCCAGGGGGGGATTTCTTGGCAGTTGGCCAGGGTGATACGCTGGTGGAAGTGAGGCTTTTGCACACCCTGTGTTAGAACTCACACTGTAGTGGCCTGGTTCTTCTAACTAGGGATTTGGCCTCGCCTGGAAGGGTGTGTCATGCAGGGTCTTGCTTTAATTAGTCACGTGAACCACAGAGGGATTTGGAAACAATGGAGATGAGCAGTATAAGGAGTTCAGGTACTGGTGGGATCGATGGGAAGCCTGTCATTCTAATTTGCCCCTTGCCTTCACTTAAGAAAAAAATATATATGTTTGAAAAACAATTAGTTTTTGCAGAATGAGATCACATAACCTTTGGGGCAACAAACTTTAATATCTCATGAATCCTTGAAAGAAGCAAGATTTTCCTGATGGAATAGAAATATGCCTCCTATTGTTTTGCTTTGCCTTTTTCCTCCGGAAAAAATAATAATCTAGTGCTATGAGCAATCATTGATATCACTTTGTATACTAAGTATTGTTATTTTAGCTCCTTTCTAGACTAAGTAGTTCTTTTCTAAGACTAAGAAGCATTAAAGTTTTCTGTCTTGATTTAGATCTCTACATCTTTCATTATTCTTACCTATTTTCTTGGGGCTCTTTCTAGGTTCCCAACTTTATTTTTGCTAGATGATATCCCAGTTGAGGGAGAACACTGAACTGTGTCTGACACTAGGCCTTAGGGTCTGAAGTTTGGGTTCGAATCCTATCTTCACAGCTCACAAAGGAGATGTTTCTGAGCTGTAGCTTTCACAATCTCAGAATGGACGTGGTTGGGCCTCCCTCCCTCCGAACATCCTATGAGGATTAAATTTGAATGATGACAGCACTTTGTTTAGTGCCTGGAATATGCGTAATGCACAATGAAAACAATTTGTATCTGTAGCATGACCAAAATAGACAGTGTTACCTGAACTACCAAGACAATAGTGTTGATGCCTAATCTTTTTTTGTCAGGATGTAGAGGGCTTTTCCAGATACCATGTCTACAAAGTGTGTCTTTAAAGAGTTAGAAAAGATTCAGATATAAAGCCCTCCAAACACAGCACCACTCTGGAGAAATATGAGCCATGACTTTCAGGGTGTTATTTAGCCTCTCTGAAACCCAGCTCCACCATCAAGAAATGAGAAATAATGATACATAATAACATTACTTCATTGTATTGTGGAGATTAAATGAGATATAGTATGAAGACTTAGGAAACATTTGGAAGGATGGGATGAGAAAGCTTGTCAAACACTTCCCCCAACTGCAATGATAAAACTGGAATAGAAAAAGAAAAAGATGTATGAGTTCCCTATAAATGTTGGAGATTAAACCTTTATTGGTGATAACATTGGCAAATATGTTCTCCCATGAAGTGGGCTTTCTTGTTGTTTTGTTGATGGTTTCTTTTGCTGTGAAGAAGCTTTTTATTTTGATGTAGTCCCATTTGTTTATTTTCTCTTTAGTTTCCAATGCCCTAGGAGCTGTATCAGTGAAGAAATTGCTTTGGCATAACTCTGAGATTTTGTTGCCTTTAAATCCCTCTAGTATTTTTATGGTTTCCCGTCTTACATTTAAGTCCTTTATCCATTTTGAGTTTATTTTTCGTGTATGGTGTAAGTTGGTGGTTTAGTTTCATTTTTTTGCATGTATCTGTCCAATTTTCCCAACACCATTTGTTGAAGAGACTGTCATTACTCCATTGTATGTTCTTGCCTCCTTTGTCAAATATTAATTGAGCATATTGGTTCGGTCGATTTCTGAATTCCCTATTCTGTTCCATTGGTCTATATGTCTATGAAACCATCCACAAAACAAGAAAGCCCACTGCATGGGATAACATATTTGCCAATGTTATCACCGATAAAGGTTTAATCTCCAACATTTATAGGGAACTCATACAACTTTACAAAAGGAAGATAAACAATCCGATCAAAAAATGGGCAAAGGACCTAAATAGACACTTTTCAAAAGAGGACATTCAGAAAGCCAAGAGACATATGAAAGCATGCTCAAAGTCACTAATCATCTGAGAGATGCAAATCAAAACAACAATGAGGTACCATCTCACACCTGTCAGAATGGCTATCATCAATAAACCAACAAACGACAAGTGCTGGAGAGGATGTAGAGGAAAAGGAACCCTCGGGCACTGCTGGTGGGAATGCAGACTGGTACAGCCACTGTGGAAGAGAGTATGGCGTTTCCTCAAAAATTTAAAAATGGAACTGCCATTTGACCCAGTGATCCCACTTCTGGGAATATATCCCAAGAAGCCAGAAACACCAATCAGAAAGGATATATGTGTTCCTATGTTCATAGCAGCACAATTCACCATAGCTAAGATTTGGAAACAGCCTAAGTGCCCATGAGCAGATGAATGGATTAGAAAACTGTGGTACATCTACACAATGGAAAACTATGCTGCTACAAAAAAGAAGGAATTCTTACCATTTGCATCAGCATGGATGGAACTTAAGAGCATTATGCTAAGTGAAATAAGCCAAGCAATGAAAGAAAAATACCACATGACATCACTCATCTATGGATAATAAAGACCATTATAAACTGATAAACAAAAATTAGATACAGAAGCAGAGCAGCATTAAACAGACTATCAAACTACAGCAGGAAGGCCGGGGAGGGTTGAGGGGGAGGGGAAAGGGATAAACCAAAGGACTTTTATGTATCCATATAAGCATAACCAATGGACACAAGACACTGGGGGGACGGGGAGGACGGGGTAAGGTCAAGGGGGAAAAAAAGAGACATATGTACTACTCTTTATAATATTTGAAGTAATAATAAAAAAAAATGCAAAAAAAAGGAAAGAAAAAGAAAAAGACAACCATTTTAGGACTCTAAAAAATCAAAGACATACAACAAGTTGAAAATTATTTATTCAATACTAACTACTGAGCCTGATTAAGAATAAAGGGAATCTTTGGCATCTTAGATGGGGGCTGCTCCCATCCTCCACTCCCAGTTCCATCAGCACAGTAGTTCCACAAGGAGGGCAAGCCACGGAAACCAGCAGGTTTGCTGCTGGAGGAGGCGGAATTATTTTGAAGTGGAGTGCAGGAAAATCATATAAAAATGTATCATCTTGGTGGCAAATGAATAAGGAAGACCAACATTGTAGTTATCCTGAGGCTGTGATCCTGGTAGGGGCAAGCAAGGGACAGGTAGACTTACCAGAAATTAACAGGGAGAGTCAAGGAGTGGGAGATTCACAGTGGAGATAGATAATATCTTGGAGGTCCGGAAGCCTACACACAAATGCAAGGTTGTGCATATACCCAGGAGTGACTATTCATACCTCTCTGGCTGAACATGGAGTGTAGGAAGACAGAGAGAGAGAGAGAGAGAGAGAGAGAGAGAGAGAGAGAGAGAGAGAGAGAACAAACACATGGGCAGATACATCAGTGGCTGCACACTTCAGGAAGACATACTTTATAATTAGTCCAAGGAAGTCACTAATCAAGTGAGTAAACAAACAAACAAAGCAGCCCCCTCTTGGGTTCTCTCTCACAAGCTGATCAAGAAAAGAAGGAACAATGGTTGCATCAAAAAGGGCTACAGCCACATGCAGCCTATTTGATGCACCAAAACACCCGAGGCGTGCCCAAGGACAAGACCACTAGGTTTGTCATTCAAGCTCTAGCCAGTTTGGCTCAGTGGGTAGAGTGTTGGTCTGTAGACTGAAGGGTACTGCATTCCATTCCAGTCAAAGGCACGCACCTCAGTTGCAGGCTCCTGGCCCTGGTCTGGGGGATGTGGGAGGCAACCAATCGATGTGTCTCTCTCACATCGGTGTTTCTCTCAGTCTCTCCCTCTCCCTTCCACTCTCTCTAAAAATCAATGGGAAAAATATCCTTCAGTGAGAATAAAAAAACCCCAACCACAACAAAATAGTTTGCCATTCAAAACATATAAAGTAGCCATTAGCGAATATCTTTGATGCCTATGTTTTTCCAAGCTGTATGCGAAACTTTATTAGTGTGTGAATTGTGCCCTTCACAGCAAGATAGTCAGGAATCATTCTCATGAAGTCTGGAAGGACCGAGTACCCCCCACAAGGAGTTAGACCTGCAGGTGCTGCCCCACAGCCACCACCAAAGTCCATGGAAGGAGCTAAGTACTTAAGGATTAAAGAAAAGTTCTTTGGAAAAAAATAAGATGGAAATTAAACTTAGAGAGAGAGAGAGAGAGAGAGAGAGAGAGAGAGAGAGAGAGAGAGAGAGAGAGAGAAAGCAGCAGCAACCACCCTTGGGGAGAGAAAATTAGTATTCAGAGTTGTTATAATATAGGAATTGAAATCTTCAGTTTTCAATAACAAAATTACAAGATACGCAAAGAAACAGGAAAACATGACTCCTACACAGGAAAAAATTAAAGCAGCCAAAACAAGCTGTCTTTGAGGAAACACAGGTTTTTGATTTAGCCAACAAAGACTTCAAAGCAGATATTATAAATATGTTCAAAGAACTGAAAGAAACCATGTTTAAATAATTAAAAGCAAAGTATGATGATGACACATCAAATTGAAAATTTTAATGAAGAACTAAATTCTATAAAAGAACCAAATTGAAATTTTGGACGTGGGAAGTACAAAAAATTAAAGCCCCTTAGAGCCCCCTCAGAAGCAGATTAGAGATAGCAGTAGAAAGAACCAGCAAACTTGAAGCTAGATCAACAGAAATAATCTAATCTGTAGAATGGAAAGCAAAGAGCATGAAGAGCATCAGCGATCTATGGAAAATCATTCAGCATACCAACATAGGTATAATACGAGTCCCAGAAGAAGCAAGAGAGAAAATGCTGACAAGTAAGTTAAAGAAGTAATAGCTTAAAGTCCAAAAATTTGATTTAAATGCTTAATTTAAAAATACAAGAAGCTCAACAAACTCGTCTTATAAGAAAAAATAGTTATACATAGACACATCATAGTCTAACTAGGGGCCTGGTGCACAAAAATTTGTGCACTGGGGGGATCCCTCAGCCTGGCCTATGCCCTCTTGCAGTCTGGTACCCCTCAGGGGATTTCCACCTGCTGGCATGCCTGGCCAGCCTGGGTGAGGAGCTGATGGCTATTTGCAGGCTGGCCAAGCCCCCAGTGGGAACCCTCAGCCCATAGGGGTGTGGCCAGCCTGGGTGAGGGGCTGAGGGCCATTTTCAGGCTGCCCACAGCCCCTTCAGGGTTCAGGTCCCTACTGGGGTGCCTGGCCAGTATGGGTGAGGGGCTGAGGTCCATTTTCAGACTGCCCACAGCTCCCATTGACCCAAAGTCCCAGCGAGGCTGGCTGGAATCAGGTTTCTGGGTTTTATTTATCTCCTATAATTGAAACTTTGTTGCCTTGAGTGGAGGCCTAGTCAGGTAACAAAGACTCCTGTTTGCTTCAACTCCATGGCTTCTATAATTGAAACATTGTTGCCTTGAGCAGAGGCCTGGCCGGCCTAGGCAGGCAGTTTCAATTCCATCATTGGTGCAACAGAAGCCTCCTGTTTGCTCTAGCTCTGTGGCTGCTGGCTGCCATCTTGGCTGGGTTAATTTGCATTCAGCTGCTATGATTGGCTGGTGGGCATGGGTTAATTTGCATTCAGCTGCTCTGATTGGGCGGGGCTTGGCTGGTGGGCATGGCTTGGCTGGTGGGCATGGCTTAGGTGTCTTAGAGTGATGGTTAATTTGCATATTACTCTTTTATTAGATTAGATTATTGAAAGATAAAGACAGAAAAACTTGAAAGCAATAAGAGAAAATAATACATCATGAACATAGGAACAATAAATGATTAAAGTTGAATTTCCATCAGAAACACTGAAAGTCAGAGGGCAATGGATGACATATCCAAAGCACCGAAAGGAAAAGAAGTTAGCCAAAAATACTAGATCCAACAAAACTGTCCTTCAAAAGTGAAGGTGAATTAAATATCTTCCCAGGTAAACAAATATTGAGAGAGTTCACTGCCTTACCAGAAATATTAAAGGAAGTCCTTTGGGCTGAAAGAAAATGACACCAGCATCCACATGAAGATACAAAGAATGTTGGAAAAGGTAATTGTATAGGTAATTATAAAAGACTATGTTATATATTTTTCTCTTTCCTTCTCATATCAGATTTAAAAACAGAATTGCATAAAAAAACATTTACAAAACTGTATTTTGGGGATATATATATATATATATATATATATATATATACATATTAGGGGCCCCGTGCACAAAAATTTTTGCACTTGGGAGGTTCCTCAGCCCGGCCTGTGCCCTCTCGCAGTCTGGGACTCCTCAGGGAATATCCACCTGCTGGCATGCCTGGCCAGCCTGGGTGAGGAGCTGATGGCTGCTTGCAGGCTGGCCAAGCCCCCCAGTGTGGACCCTCAGCCCAATGGGGTGTGGCCAGCCTGGGTGAGGGGGTGAGGGCTATTTTCAGGCTGCCCACAGTCCCTTCAGGTTTTGAGTCCCTACTGGGGTGCTTGGGCAGCCTGGGTGAGAGGCCAAGGGCTGTTTTCAGGCTGCCCACAGCTCCCATTGACCTAATGTCACAGCAAGGATGGCTGGAAGCAGATTTCTGGGGTTTATTTATCTTCTATAATTGATACAGTGTTGCTTTAAGCCCAGGCTTAGGCAGGTAACGAAGCCTCCTGTTGGCTTCAGCTCTGTGGCTTCTATAATTGAAAGAATGTTGCCTTAGTAGAGGCCCAGCTGGCCTAGGCAGGCAGTTTCCTCCATCGCTGGTGCAACGGAAGCCTCCTGTTTGGTTCAGCTCTGTGGCTTCTATAATTGCAACTATGTTGCCATGAGCAGAGAGAGGTCCAGCCGGCCTAGGCAGACAGTTTGCTCCTGGTGCAATGAAAGCCTGCTGTTTACTCTAGCTCCATGACTGCCGGCCTCCATCTTGGCTGGGTTAATTTGCATACAGCTGCTCTGATCGGCTGGTGGGCGTGGCTTAGGTGCCCCAGAGAAACGGTCAATTTCAATATTACTCTTTTATTAGATTATATATATATACTAGAGGCCCGGTGCACAAAAATTTGTGCACTTGGTGGGGGGGGGGTGTCCCTCAGCCTGGCCTGTGCCCTCTCGCAGTCTAGGACCCCTCAGGGGATGTCCACCTGCTGGCTTATGCCCGCTCCCTGGGGGGATCAGGCCTAAGCTGGCAGTCAGACATCCCTCTGGCAGCCCGGGAGCCCTCAGGGCATGTCCACTTGCCAATGGGAAGCAGGCCTAAGCTGCAGTCAGACATCCTTAGTGCTGCTGAGGAGGTGGGAGAGGCTCCCACCACCACTGCTGTACTGGCAGCCGTCAGCCTGGCTTGTGGCTGAGTAGAGCTGCCCCTGTGGGAGTGCACTGACCACCAGGGGCAGCTCCTGCATTGAGTGTCTGCCCCCTGGCGGTCAGTGTTTGTCATAGTGACCAGTCATTCCCAGTCGTTCTGCTGTTAGGGTCAATTTGCATATTACCCTTTTATTATATAGGATATATATATATATATATATATATATATATATATATATAGAGAGAGAGAGAGAGAGAGAGAGAGAGAGAGAGCGCAGTTTCAGGCTGCCCACAGCCCCTTCAGGGTTCGTGTACCTATTGGGGTGCCTGGCTGGAAAAAGGTATCTGGGATTTATTTAACTTCTATAATTGAAACTTTGTTGCCTTGGTCCTCCGCTCGACACCTGGGTTGCCTCTGGCAACCCAAGGTCCCAGCTAGGCAGGTATCTGGGGTTTGTTTATCTTCTATAATTGAAACTTTGTAGCCTTGAGTGGAGCTCGGGGCCAGCAGGGCCCTGGCTTCCTCCATTGCCCAGGGCAACTCCAGCTCCGTGGCTGCCGCCATCTTAGTTGAGTTAATTTGCATATTTGTTCCTGATTGGTTGGTGGGCGTGGCTTGTGGGTGTAATGGCGTGAGGGTGGATTTGCATATTACCCTTTCTTTAGATTAGATATTAGCAAAAAGGAGGGAGATGTTACAGAGCTATATTGGTACAAACTTTCAGTACTGTACTGGAATTAAGTTACTATTAATCTAAAGAAGACTTTAAATTTAGATTTAAATTAAATTTAAATTTAATTTAGATATAAATTATAATCCCTAGAGTAACCATTAAAAATTAATTTAAAAATCAAATGAAGACATTAAAAGGGCACACTAGAAAATATCTATTTGACATAGAAGGTGGCAAAGAAGAAACAGACAAATTAAAAAAGAGCATGAAGCTTATAGAAAACAAAATAATACAGCAGACATAAACCCAAGTATATCAGTAATTGCATTAAAGGTAAATAGGTCAAACACTCTAGTCAAAAGACACAGATTGTTGGACTGCATTAAAAAACAAGATTTAACTATGTGCTACCCACAAGAGACACACTTTAGATTCAAAAAACACAAATAGGTTGATTATAAAAGGATGGAATAAGATATAATATAGAAACAGTAATCATAAGAGAGCTATATTAATGTCAGACAAAATAGATTTTTAGATAAAAAATGTTATTAGAGACATTTTATTGTGATAACTAGGCCAATTTACCATGAAGATATAAAAGATAAAAGTTATAAATTTATGCATATCTAAGAACAGAGCTTCAAATATATAAACAAAAATGACAGAATTGAATAGGTAATTTTACAAAAATAGTTGGAGGCCATCTAAACTAATAAAAGCGGAATAGTAAAATTAACCATTTCTCCGGGACGCCCACAGCCAATCAGAACGGCTGTATGCAAATTAGCCCAGCCAACATGG